>ML292797.1:0-29743 GCA_005239495.1 Nicotiana undulata | reverse complement strand
AAACAAAATTTGGCAAATTATGAAAAAAAACCCCCCCCCCCCCCCCCCCCAAATAAAAGTAAGTATTATCCCTTATGCTTAGAAAAAGAAGAATAAAAGGAGAGAGGATTAAGAAAACTCCCTAAGGATACTTTGACATCTCAGTGTCCCTAACAATATCAGCTCCCTCGGGATCAACCTATTGTATCTCATCATCATCGCACGCACTACCTCAGTAGTGTCGGCAGCCGGCTCCTCAAACTTGCTAGCTAGTGCTACTGGTGTAGAGGGTGTTGAAGGATCTGGGGTGGACTGATGTGGGTCAAGAAGCATATCAAAAGGAAAGTCTTCGATTGTGGAAAGCTTAGTCACCTCCTTTCGGAGCTTGTCCACTGATTTCTTGCTTGCCCGGGACTTTCTGATCTACTTCACTTCCTTTCCCAGATCCTCAATAATTGACATGTGTTGTACCAAGATTTCCATGATCGTCTTCTGGTTCGCTATAATCTTATTTAGAGCTTGTGGTGCTTGAGTAGTGGATTGCGCTTCAATAGTACTAGACAAGTTAGACAGCTTAGAAATAGCATTCTACAACCAGCTGTTGAGACTCGCCAATGTCTCAGACTCGCAGAGCAGATAGTGGAACTATGGGCACTGGAACTGGCTTCAAAGGTGCTCTAGGGGATGTGATAGGAGCTGAGGATAATGGCGGAGGCATAGCAGCTGCACTGGTAAAAGGATCAGCAGAGTGGATGGAAGATCAACTGTCTTAGAAGCTACCACTGTTGGCTCATAAGACTAGTCTGTGGTGGTAGAAGTCTGGACTTTGTTCTTTGGGTTGCTCGCATTTAACACTGAACACTAGTAGAATCGCTTATTCGGCTTCACCTTGGTGTCAAAATCTCTCAGCTCTACCTTTGCATCAGTGAGGAACTCTGTGATAGTGTTGGTATAAGGAAAGGCCGAGCTATCCCACCGTGCAATCACTCAAATGTTTGCCGACATCACAACATCCACGTTGATTGGATAACTAGACATGATGGAAGCCACAAAAACTACCCGAGGAATAGGAAGGTGAATCTCGTTCTTGCATAGATCCAATATGCTACAAACAAAGGCTGTCACCCCTTTGCCTCAAAACTCAAAGTGATTCGCTTAATGGGAACCCTAACGGTAATTCATGGTGGTGGTGTCCCTGGTGGCGTTAATATCTCAGCCAGCCAATGTCGGACTTCTTCCTTCATTGCACATTTTTTCATATACTCCTTTGGATCTACATCCTTTAACCCAAGTACGCGTTTAACGTACGCTGATCTAACCTCACCTTGAGGTTGCGTACTTTGGTCACCTACGTCCCTTTCTTTATATGAGTAACATTGGCATAGAATTGTTAGATGAGGTATTCTTTGGCATCCTCCACTCTCTCGTTGAATCACATCCAACCCTTTCGTGCTCTGAATTTCCTCAATATTATCATATTGTATGTCTCCAAAACCTTCAATAAGAACTGTCATTCAAGAGTCAGCGACCTCACTATCCAGAACATATGAAAACTAGTAAAGGCAACCAAGCCTCCCAGACCTCCTTCTTCTTTGATCTCTCAAGACATGTAGCTATACTACCTCCCCCTCTACCATCATCGCGGATCTCATGTATAGGTTGTGCCTCTGGAACTCGAGTAACTGATGGCTTAGAAGCCTGGTTAGCACTCTCCGACCCCTCAAAGGTGCTGTGAGATGAAGAAGTCTCATCTCTTTGCTGGTATCTCCCCTGTTGTCTCGACTGTGTGGTCGTCCACTCCTCCTGAACAGAGGTTGAGTTTCCCTCTAATACCTCCCTAGACAGGACATAGGAGCTAGACTTGGAGAGGTCTGCACCTCTCCCTCTGTCGGGCGTGGTTTTCTTCATGATTGTCATAGGCTGGCCAAAGGTCAAGGTACCTCTACCTCGACCCCGAGAAGATTCACCTCTCCATTTTAAAGTGTCACCCCAGCCTCTTGATCAAACCATTATATGTATCAAAGCAAAGAATATTGTTAGTTGCAATTCATTGTTCAACACATTCAGGACTATTATAGGTAAGGGAAAGACAATTGTACATAGTGGGGTTATGCATGCAATACATGTCTGCAAGTTAAAGGGATCTGCGGTCCACACATTTTAGATGTGCGTCCGCAGAAAGGGGTTGTGGTCCGCAAAAAACTGGTGTGCGGCCGCAGAATTGAAGTGCGGTCTACACATTTTCACTTGCGACCGCATTTTGAACTTTTGAAAATGGTGAGTCTCTAATGATAGAGAAATGGCTTATCTGTAGCCACAGAGGGAAATCTGCTAACAACACATTTTACTTTGCGGCCGCAGATTCCTTCTTCACTGGGTTGCCCAATTTCAACATTTACAAATCGCACAAATTCAAGGTTGATCACAGATTTCAAAAACGTTAGAGCAGACTATTTTTTCTGCTTATGTTTTTCAATTTCTTGCACAAATAGACATGAAAACATGGTTAAAACCTTGAAATTACACTAACCCAACCCTATTAGAGCATGTATCAGGTCTACCCAGTTCAGATCTATCCCACATATCCCACATGAACGCATAATTGAACTCTAATAACAGATGGCCTAAAAAAGAACTAAAAATCTAAAAAGTAAACTAACACGAAAAATTTAACATGCAATTAAAGCATACCAAATAGAGTGAGTGCAATGGGTTGATAATTAAGGTGGTTGTGTGTGAGGACAGTGAAAAATCTCCAAGAAAATTCAACAGAGCAACAGTGTTTTGTTCAGACAGCGAAAAGTGTTAAATGAACCTTATTCTTCTATTTATACAACCATTTTAAGAAGGGAAAAGAGACAAGTACGGCCGCACATTTTCATGTATGGTCCACACTCTTTCACCTGGGTGGTTATTCTCAGCACTTCAATGTGCGGTCCGCACATTTTCAGGTGCGGCCGCAGATTTCCTGTGTGGTCGCGGATCGACCTCGGCCTTGACAAGCTCAAACTTCAGAGTTTTGGTATTTTGACATTTCAAATCTGCGGTGCGCAAAAGAAATGTGCAGTTGCAATGCTTTTCAGCTATGGCACGTAGAAATATGCGGTCCGCACAAATAAAGTATGGTCCGCACAATCTTGAACACTTAGCCATATTTTTGTCCAGCTTTCTTGTAAGTCACACTTACCCCTATAACACACTTCAGTTCAAGTGAGAACACAAATAACACCTAACTTCAAAAGAAAATAGGTTGCCTCCCAAAAAGCGTCTGATTTAACGTTGCAACACGAGGCATCAAGTAAAATGAATGGCTACCACCATGTGGCTATCTCCAACCTTGCCCAAATAATGCTTCACCTGGTGACCATTGCCTCTAAATACTTCATTATTTTTGTTCCTCAAGTCTAATGCACCAAAAGGTATCACACCAACAATTTTAAAAGGACCACTCCACTTGGATTTTAGCTTCCCCAGGAAACATCCTCAACCTTGAGTTGAACAACAATACAAGATTTCCCACCTCGAACTCTTCGTTGCAAATGCATTTTGTCATGAATATATTTCATCTTTTCTTTGTACAAGGACGAAATCGTATAAGAATGGTGCCGGAACTCATCCAATTCATTCGAATGTGCAGCCCACAAGTTAGCGGCTACATCCCAATCAAGATTCAACTTCTTTAGAGCCCACATTGCCTTGTGCTCTAGTTCCACCGAAAGATGACAAGCTTTTCCGAACACCAATTGGTATGGTGACATTCTGATTGGTGTTTGTAAGTTGTACGATAAGCCCATAATGCATCATCAAGCTTCTTGGACCAATTTGTCCGATTAGAATTCACCATTTCGACAAGATACTCTTTATCTCACGATTAGAGACTTCCACTTGCCCACTAGCTCGTGGGTAATAGGGAGTCGTGACTTTGTGAGTAATCTCATACTTGCTAGTAAAGTGTCAAAATATTTGTTGCAAAAGTGTGAACCCTCCCNGGCCCCCCCCCCCCCCCCCCCCCATCGCTTATATTTCACGTGGAGTACCAAACCTTGTGAAAATATTCTTCTTCAAGAAAGCCACTACACTTCTCGCCTTATTGTTGGGTAAAGCGACGACCTCAACCCATTTGGACACATAATCCACCGCGACCAAGATGTAGGTGTTTCCACAAGAACTCACAAAAGGGACCATGAAGTCAATTCCCCACACATCAAAAATATCAATCTCCAAAATGGTTGTGAGGGGCATTTAAATTTTCTTTGAAATTTAACCGGCTCGTTGACATTTATCACATTTTTTCACTAACTCACTAGCATCTTTGTAAAGATTGGGCCAAAAGAAACCAGAACTAAGCACTTTGGCCGCCATTCTTGATCCAACATGAGGACCACAATATGGCGAAGAATGACAAGACCCAAGAATATCACCTTGCTCTTCTTCCGGCACACACATTCTAATCATCCCATCTGTACAAGTCCGGAAGGTGTGGTTCATCCCAATAATAATCTTGATAATCCCTTTTGAGATTCTTCCTTTGTCTTGAAGAGAACTCATACAGATTGATTCCACACACAAGAAAATTTGCTAAGTATGCGAACCATGGCGCCTTTTTTATTGAAATTACCAAGAGTTTCTCATCAGGGAAGGAGTCATTGATTTCAAGGCCATCATGCGACCTCCCCTCCTCCTCCAAATGGGACAAGTGGTCCGCCACTTGGTTTTCACTACCTTTTCTATTATTGATGTCAATATCAAATTCTTGTAACAAGATCACCAATCTCATAAACCGAGCTTTGGATTTCTTTTTTCTCATAAAATAACGAAGCGCCGCATGATCCGTGTGGACAATAACGTTTTCACCCATCAAGTATGGGTGAAACTCTCAATTGCAAACACAATAGCAAGGAGCACTTTCTCCGTAATGGTATAGTTGACTTGGGCACTATTCATGGTCTTGCTAGCATATTAGATCGGATGGAAAATCTTTTTGATACGTTGTCCCAAAACATCCCCAACCGCTACGTCACTTGCATCACACATGAGTTCAAAAGGCACACTCTAATTCGGAGCGGTGATGATGGGAGTAGTTGTCAACTTAAGCTTCAACAATTCAAAATCTCTCATGCAATCATCATTGAAACTAAATTTGGCATCCTTCTCGAGAAGATTTCACAATGGGTTCACCACCTTAGAGAAATTTTTGATAAAACGCCGGTAAAAACCCGCATGGCCTAAGAAACTCCGCACACCCTTCAATTCAATTCCTTGAGATTTTATGGCCAATGACAATACCTTCCTCGACCATGAAATGGCATTTCTCCCAATTGACCACCAAATTGATTTCTTCACATCTAACCAACACTTTGTCTAAATTTGCAAGACAACCATCAAAAGAATCTCCAACCACCGAGAATTCATCCATGAAAACTTCAGGGTAGTCCTCCACCATGTCCGTAAAAATAGCCAGCATACACCTTTGAAAGGTCATCGGTGCATTGCACAAACCGAATGGCATCCGCTTGAAAGAAAAAGTATCATTGGGACATGTAAAGGTTGTTTTGTATTGATCTTCCGCAGCAATCAGAATTTGGTTGTAGCCCGAGTACCCATCAAGAAAGAAATAGAAAGAACGTCTGGCCAATCTATCGAGCATTTTATCTAAGAAAGGAAGTGGAAAGTAATCCTTCCTTGTGACTTTGTTGAGCTTGCGAAAATCCCTAAACACCCTCCAACCGGTCACCGTTTTTGTAAGAATCAATTTATTATTGTCATTGGTGACCACTGTCATGCCTCCCTTCTTTGGGACACACTGAACCGGAGAAGTCCATGAACTATCGAAGATGGGGTAGACAACCCCGGCATCCAACCACTTGATAATCCTCTTCTTTACAACTTCTTTCATTTCCTTACTGTGTATCCTTTGATGTTCAATAGATGGCTTAGCACCATCCTCCAACTTGATTTTATGCATGCAAAAGGCAAGTCTTATCCCCCGAATATCTACCAAGGTCCACCCAATAGCTTTCTTCATCTTTTGTAGCACCGCCAATGTGGAATCCACCTGCACGTTAGTCAAACATGAGGAAAGAATAACCAGTAAAGTACAACAAGGGCCAAGAAACTCATATGGAAGATGTGGAGGCAATGGCTTCAACTCCGAGATAGATTGCTCTTCAATATAAGTCTTTGTAATAGGAGTCTTCCTATTTTCAAGATCCAAGGACAATTTTTGGGGTGCATAGTTTTACGACTCCATTCCTTGCAAAGAGTTCGCACATTTCATGAAGCCATCCATCTCGCCATCATCAAAGTTGAGCAAAACGTCCTCCAACATATCACCAACATTTATTGTAGCACTTGTTTCATCAACAATAACATCGGTCACCTAATCGATTTACACACGCGGAACCACTTTTTCATCACCAACCCAGAAAATGAGTTCTACGGCTTCAACATCACAAAGATCCTTACTCGTAGCAACGAAAGGTCTCCCAAGAGTAATTGGCGCTTCATAATCAATCTCACAATCTAGAATGACAAAATCTGTTGGAACAATGTGATTATCAACCCGGACCAAAACATCTTCAATCACACCCAACGGTCTTTTCATGGTACGATCGGCCATTTGCAATCTCATAAATGGGTCTTGGTTGACCAATTCCCAAAGTCTTGAAAACCAAATAGGTATCAAATTTATACTTTTCCTAAGATCACAAAGAGCTTTAACAAATTCGGCACTTCCAATTGTTTAATGAATCATGAAAGCACTGGGATCCTCCAACATAGGAGCCAATGAGTGAACAATTGCACTCAATTGATGAGTGACTTTGATGGTCTCAAAATTCATTAACCGCTTCTTTGTCACAAAATCCTTCATAAAATTTCCATTATCGGGCATTTGTTCCAAAGCTTTGACCAATGGCACATTTATTGAGAGACTCTTCATCATTTGAATGAACTTCTTGAATTTATTCTCACCATTTTTCTTGGCAAGTCTTTTAGGGTATGGAGGTGGAGGCTTAGGCAATGGTGCTTTATCCTTTTGCACTACCGGCTCCGGTATGTCAATAATGTATTCCCTAGACGGGTTCACCTCCTCTTGAGTCTCTTCCACACTATCATCAATATAAATCTGAATTTCATCATTAGGTTACACAACATTGTTCGGGATCATATCTTCTTGCATCACTTGATCATCATCAACAAGTCACCTTTAACTTGAGGTAGGTGCATTCCCGCTTCTTCTACTTCTTATGAAAACCGCCATGGCATGCCTTGTATTGTTACCTCCCTTTGGGATTACCACCGTGTCACTTAGTAGTTCCCCCTTAGAATGAGAATTTAGAGCTTAAGAGATCTTCTCCATTTGAAATTCTAGCTTGCGAATTGATGTGTTGTGTGAGGCAAGTTGGGCATCCAAATCTTCATTATTTTCCATCATTTGCTTGAACATACTTTCAATATGTCTCATCTCATTGTTTGAAGAACTTGAACCATGTAAAGGATAAGGAGGTGTATTTCTTGGTTGTTGGTACATCGGGAGCCTTTGAAAACCCAACTCTGGCTGCCTTAATTACTACGTCCACCATGATTATTCCCCCCCCCCCCCCCCCCCCCCCCCCCAATTTCCTTGGTTGTTTCCACTCAAATTTCTTTGATTGTTGTTGTTATGTCAATTCCCTTGATTGTTAAAATTCTAATTTCCATGATTGTTTTGTGGTCTCCATTTTTGTTGGTTTGGGCCTTGGAAGTTGTTTATTTGCCTTGAAAATTGTTCACATATTGCACTTCCTCCTCTTGTTCATTGTAGGAATCATCTTGCACATAATTTTTCACTCGAGTTTGCACTTGTGGACCCTTGGTCCTCCTCTTGTTCACCATTATATTCACTCCCTCTATAGCATTGACTGCTTAGGAGCTTGTACTTGATTTAGTTGGGCATTTGCTAGTTGAGTCATGGTAGTGGTCAATTCGGCAATGGCTTGCCCATGGCCTTGTAATTCTTTGTGAAGGTGGATCATACTTAGATCACCTTGGGAACATTGGCCCGGGATTGCCAAGTTGACGATATTTCTGCCATCTCATCCAAGATTTCACACGCTTCCGCATAAGGCATAGTCATAAAGTTCCCACCGGCTAGTTGATTCACTACATATTGATTGGTTGTGTTAATCCCACGATAGAGGGTTTTTTTATTCATGTTTTTCGTCATATCATTGTTGGGACATTCCTTAATCATTGTTCTATAGAGCTCCCATATTTCTTTTAGTGGTTCATTAGGCTCTTTCTTGAATGCCAGGATCTCATCTCGAAGTGTGTGCCCGAGAGAGAATAACTTGGCAATGAACTTTTCCACCAACTCATCCCAAGTGTGAATTGAATGGTTCGGCAATCGTTCCAACCAATCTAAAGCTTTCTCCCCCTAGAGAGAGGGCAAAAAGCCTTAGCCTCAATGCATCCTCAGAAACATTAGTTTGCTTGCTCCGCCAACATGTATTGTCACACCTCATTTTTCCCGAGGGTGATATAGGGTGTTTTTCAATTTAAGTGACATTATTCGAAATGGGATTATTTTTATTTATTTTTCAGAGTCGCCACTTGGAATATTTATGGTGTTCCGAGTCACCGATTATTTTAAAATCCCAAATCGAAGAAGTTTGACTCCGTTTAAAGTCTGCAAAAATCAGAAGACCGGATAAGGAATTATGTTCACTAGGAAGAATGTGTTAGCATTCCCGAGTTCCGTGGTTTTAACACGATCTCTCAACTATTATTAATTGGCCTAATTATCTAATTAATTATAATTTTTAAACCTATTGTGCATTTTTAACCTTTTAAACCGCTTTTAATTATTTATGAAATTTATTTGAACAAGTCATGATGTCGCACGCTCATTTTTTTATACACGTTGTGAATCGCGTCACGGGAACCGTACCCACAATCTACAACATGTTAATTTTATTATTGTTTTAAAGTTATGGTCGGGTCATATGAAATGTGCACCCGAATTGGGAATTATGTATCGTGACTAAGCCACAGGAACCATACCCATAGCCGCGACGATCTATTTAAACGTGTCTAAAGCAAACTACGACTGTTCATAAATTATTTTTCTCAAACTACTTTGAGATTATTGCAAGGTCTTTGATTATGGATAAGACAGTGGAAGAAGTATACATTTTAACTACTGGGAATTAGAAGAATTAATTTTAGCTAAGTTGTTGGAAGTATCTGGTAATTGATAAACATTTATCTAAAAAGTCATCCTATGAACTACTAACTAACGTTGAACTATTTCTGGGTGGAGTACCAAACTAACGTGAATTTTAGCCCAGGTCAAGAACTTTAAAGTGCCAAGTCAAATGACTGGGCTTCCAAGTTGAGCCCAACGACATGAAAAGCCCATTATAAAGCACAAATTTTAGATGGAATGATTCATGCGAATTATAAGAATAGAAACAGTTAATATCCACTCATGCAACTGCACAAACTTAAACGTGAATTACAAATAGAGAGAGTGACCAAATTTAAACTTGATTCTTCCCTGATACTCAAAATATAATTTTAATTCACATGCTCTTGTATTCAAACATGAATTGACCACTTTTGTCAAGGAACTAAACCAAACCATGTCTGCCAAGTTTATTAAGGAACTAAACCAAACCCTGTCTGCCAAGTTTATCATTTTTGTCGAATGAGTCTAACCTTACAAGACCAATTGTATTAAATCAAATATCAAAAGAAAGCAAAATAAAATAAAAAATGTGAAAAAATAGTAAATTGATACCAAACTCTATAAAGCTCACTGCACCACAAACGTGTATCATAGCCTCAATTTTACAATAAAGCTTACTTCTACACACTAGACTTCTACTTTTTGTAATTTAAACTGCATTTCTTAACACATAAAATCCAAGCTCTGGCCTGCCATGGCTCATGTTGTTCCAAACCTCCATTCTCTCATGTTACACACATCACTAACAACAGATTTAGTACAAATCAAACCAAGAGTTACATAATTTATAGCATCATGGGATGTTTAAATATTGACTATTAACATGCTTTAGCAGGATAGATGAACATTAGTAGCAGCTGAATTAGTTTAAGAATTAATGGTTTCAACCAAAACTTCGACTAATGATCAAATAAGCCAAGAACTGATATTGAACAACTTTTTTTAACATAAGACCATATGTAAGCACGTGTAGCAAACAAATACAAGAAACTCAAAATAGGCATAGTCATGGAATCAACAACTTAAAAAACCTCATTTTCATATTCAAGAAAAATTACAGGTGTGTTTTGGCGTACCTAAAAGCAGTCGGTAGCAAAAGAACACAAGAAACAAAAAAAAAATCTCTGAACTTGAAGACAGCTAAACTAAGGTCTCACAACAGCTTGATGAATAATGAGAAACACAACTAAAGTAGTAAATACCAGAAGAAAACTTGTGAAAAATCAGTGTAGAAGATGAAGATGAAACTCTGAAAATTTTCTGTCTAAGTATGTGTTGTTTTTTAGAGTGAATATGCTGAATATTAACATTTTTGTGTGAGGGAGTGTGAGGTCCTTTATATAGAGTGCAGGAGTGTAAGATTATATGAATGAGAGAGGTACAAGGGAATCTGCCACCCTCCCTTAAATTAAGGGAAATTGGCATCTTTCCAAAATAGAAAAATGGACAGTTGTCCAATTTCTGGCATCTTTTCCAAAACAGAAAATGGACAGCTGTTCAATTTCTGAATATTTCCTCTCACTCTTATCTCTTTTCTTAAGAGATTGGGGCAGTTGTCCCTATTCTAGAAACTTCTTTTGTTTTCACTCTTTTAACCTTTGTATTTTACCTATTTTTAACCTCATTTCTCACTTAAATCCTCTTGTCTCATTACTTTTAACTCTCCAACAGATCCCAAATTGGGTCAGGTCAGTTTAAAGACTTGGGCTTGTACCTCAATCTTCCCTCTAAACCCAATAGGAACAAAAATCTCCTAGTCCACAAATCAAAACCCCACCCTCAATTCCAATAATTTTAAACCTGAAGGAAATAATTTCAGAAGTTATAAAACCTAATTAATTCTTAAATCTATCTAAACCAATCAACGTAGGACAAATAACTAATCTAAATTAGACAATCAATGCTGAAAGGTGCAAATAGACTGTAGAAGCAGAAGGAGCAACAAGGAAAAAGATCTACACAGTTCAAAACAGAAAATACTCAAAAACCCAACAAAATTAGACGATTAATCTAATGTAATTAACTAGTCAAGTTCATGTAAGTAAAGTATTAATGCAAACACAAACTTAATGTTCATTGAATCCTAATCGATCTAAAACAGGTTATACACATGAAATAACTAAATAGAAAGCACATGTTTGAGAAAAACGAAAATGTGAGAAAAGTAACTAAAACAAAGGAAGATTGGTGTACCTAAATCGAACTCCATTGATTAAAGAAAGAACCTAGTTTCCAAAAGTCCTTGTGCCAAGAGACCCGTCCAGAATTTAAATTCCTTATGGGGCATCTTGGCATGAGAACCCTTAAAAACCATATATGGGGCTGAGGTTCGATCTTTCTATTCTTCAGAGGGATTGAGAGAGACGTGAAGGATTACATGGTGTAATTTTAAGGGAGTTTGGAGGTGGTCCAACGGTGGGAGTGGTTTAGAGTATATGGGCGGCTAGGGTTTTTGGGTTTTCAGATCTACAAATCAGAGAAAACTAGACGGAATTGGGGGAACAGTTATGGGATTTGAAGAGAGGGGAGAATGAGGGTTACCTGGTTAGAAGATGGGGCTGTTTGGAGTGGCGTCGCCGCCGTGGGCGATTTCTGGCGGCGGCAGACGGCAGAGGTGAAAGTGGGGTGAGTGATACAGAGAGTTTTAGGGTTTTGAGAGGAGTTCTAAGGGTTTGGGGGTGTGTCTTTAGACAATTATAAGTAATGGGGTAGTTTAGGGTGGTGGACGCCGGTGGAGGTGGTTTAGGATATGTGGGTGGCTAGGGTTAGGTTAGAGATGAAGAAGATGGGTAATGACGTGTTGTCTCTGGGTTTGGTGACTTTTCGGACAGCTTTATGGTAAAGGCAAAAGAGATTTGGTCCGTTGGATTGAATGAGATGAACGGTGGGGATTTTCTGTGACCAAAACGGAGTCGTTTTGGTAAAGGGGGGAACGGACTGGGTAAGGTTTTGGTCTTGGGCGGATGGATTAGGTGCTAAGTTAATTGGGTCGTTCGAAATCTGGCCCAAACCGATTTGAAGCTCAAAACCACCTTCTTCCTTCTTCTTTGTTTTTCTTTCTTTTCCATTAATTTTAAAAATATGATTTCACTAATTAAAATCATAAACAAACTATATAAAATCCTAAATTAGACTCTAACTTAATTTATTTTGTAAAATTAATCTTACTTATTTTCACTAATTTCAACATTAATTAATTTAAAACTAAAATGTAGGCATGATTAGTGTAATTTTTTGTGATTTTTGTCTAATAATGCAATTAGCAATTAAACTCTAAATTCAATTAAGGTCTAAAAATGCTATGTAATGATGATTTGAATATTTTGGCATTTTTCTATAATTTTAAAATGTTAAAAATGCATGAAAATGCTACTAAATACAAACAATTAATTAACAAAAAAATCCTAAGAATTCTATAAAACTAAGATAAAAATAATAGAAATCTATTTTCGGAAAATTTAGGAGTAATTTATATTGGGCAAAAATTACATGCTCACATGTATCCACAAAGCCCTTCAAATATTTATAAGCAATTTGAGTTGGAGCACTGGTAAAGAAACCCCGTTACACAAGAAAAGCGAGAATCACATTGGTTATTTGGAAGTTTTCTACCTTAATACGGGGAGGGACTATTGCACTAGCATAACCTTTGTTAGGCAATATCCGGTGTGGAGCCACTCGTGGTGGAGGTAGGTGTGGAACAACACGTTGTCATGAGGTACTCGGCCTCTCCGGTTGGCTTGATGCTCAAGAGATACCTCTTCTACTTGCTCCTCCTCGGCGTCCAGTTCCACCAAAGGCAAATTTTCGAGATCATTGTTTGCCATGTTTGTACCTATAATTTCTCGCACAAGTTAGTAACACGAAGGTAAAGAAGATATTCCAAAAACAAACTCAAATATATATCTAACACCGTTTTAACTCCCATAAAATGACACAAAGAATTGATCAACGTCCAATCCTCAATCAATAGTGAGTGGAAACAGTTGTTGGAAGAATAGTACCCAACAAGAGTCGGGTCGATTTCCACAGGGAGTTTAATATGGGTGTTAGGGGTATAAACTTGACGAGAGAAAATGGAACAAGCAGATTGCACTTCCAAACAAAGGGTTTTGATTTCTACTTCTAATTTTACTCTAAAAATTTTACGCTAAGAGATGAAAGTAAAAAGAGAATAAGTGTTTTTGCTATTTTTTCAATTTATTATAAAGCCTAGGGATGTGACCTTAAACTAGGTGTTCGCCTAATGGGTTAAATATGTTAACACTTGTTTTATCGATCAGAGTGTATTATAGATCTCAACTCTAAGTTACCCACTCAATATCTCTCGGTCATAGAGTGAATTTTCCCAATTATGCTTTTTCAAGACCAAATGGGTATCAAGCTAAATAGTTGATATGAGCTCAAGTCGAGTTCTTACTATCTCTCGTTCAAATCCCTTAATTAGGCTAATTGTAACGATCCGGCTGGTCATTTTGAAAGTTTAAGCTCCGTTCGGTGGTATAAGAACGTAATCAGCTCCTCATTATGTATATGGACCTGTGTGCGCGGTTAGATTTCGTTCTCGGATAATCCGGAGTCAATTGGGAGAAAATTTTCAAATTTAGAAGCTTAAATGAAGAAAGTTGACTGGAGGTTTGACTTTTGAGTAAACGACCTCGGAATGAGTTTTGGTTAATGACAACAGCTTCGTATGATGATTTTGGACTTAGGCGTGCGTCCGGAATTGGATTTGGAGGTCCGTAGGGTGATTTGAGGTATTTTGGCGAAAGTTAGAATTTCGGCGATTTCGGCTGATAGGTGGAATTTTGATATCGAACTCAGAATGGAATTCTAAAAGCGACAACAGGTCCTGAATGTCATTTGTGACCTGTGTGCAAAATTTGAGGTCATTCGGATAAGTTTAGACGTGTTTCGGCGTCGATTGTGATTTCTTGAAAATTCTTAAGTTCTTAGGCTTGAATCTATGCATAATTAATGATTTTGATGTTATGGGATGTGTTTTTAAGGCCCGGCCAAGTTTGAATAAGGTATTTGGGTCATTTGGTAAGTTTGGTTGAGGTCCTGGGGGCCTCGGGGTTATTTCGGATGCCCAACGGGAAAGTTTGGAACTTTGATCAACTACTGAACCAGACCTATTTCTGGTGTCTCGCACCTGCGATGGTTTTTCCGCAGGTGCTGACACGCATGTGCAGTAGGCCTGGTCACATGTGCGGTTTTGAGTGGGGTGGCCAGTGGTCGCAGGTGCGACCTGGGTTCCGCAGGTGCGGTACCGCAGATGCGACCAATCGACCGTAGGTGCGGCCCCAGGTGCCTTTAGTGATTTCCGCACCTGCGATGTAATTTTCGCAGGTGCGGCACCGCAGGTGCGGCACCGCAGGTGCAATCCTAGAAGCCGCAAGTGCGAAAGCCCTGGGCAGTCTTTTAAAAATCCAAACCGAGGGTTTATGTTATTTTCACCATTTTTGGACTTTGAGAGCTCGGGAGAGGTGATTCTTGGAGGGTTTTTCACACAAATCGAATGGGTAAGTGTTCTTCCACCATGATTGATCATATATCATGAATTAGTTCTTATTTCTATCATTTAATATGTGTTTTGGGTTGAAGAACTTGGGTTTTTGAAAAAAAACTTCATAAATGGAAATTCATGATTTGAAAGACCAAACGACATCGATTTTGGATAAATTTAGTATGGGTGAAGTTGTATCGGAATGGGTAATCGGATTTGGTAAAAATTTGTCGGATTCCGAGGTGCGGGCCCGGGGGTCGACTTTTGGGTCGATTTTTATTATTTTATAAAGATTGAAACTTTATCGTTTGAAATAGTTCCTTATATGTTTTATGTGCACTTTGAAGTTGTTTTAGTTGATTTGAGTCGTCCGGAGGTCTTCCCTCCCGAGAAGTCCATTGTCGAATAACCGGTTGTCGTCTTTGAGGTAAGTATCTCGCCTAACCTTGTGTGGGGGAACTACCCTTAGGATTTGAGTCTTCTATGTTGATTGTAGCCCGAGTACGCGAGGTGACGAGTGCGTACTCGCACTTATTTGTAAATAGGTTGGCCTTTTAGTATTCTTAGGTTCCTATATTCCCTGCATAATAAGTGGTAACTGTTATGATTGAGTTCCTGGTTGCCAGTTTCATCTTCTCCTGTTTGAATTAGATTGTCTTGCTTTTGATTTCCCCTCTTGCTGATTATTTGATCTTGATTGACTTAACTGAATATCTCCCTTCCTTACCGTATACTATATTTTCCTCACAAGTTGCCTAATTAATCAGAATTAGTATCATCTAGACATATAATTGTTACCAGGAATTGGTATATATATAGGATTGGTGTCAAGCATGCCCTTGAGTCGTACATGATGATTACATGATTTGCCTTTAATATTACTCAGGCATAGTTGACCATCACCCATATTGGCGGTATTCCCTTGGTACCTCCTATTGTTGAATATTACGGTTCGTTGGTCGTAATTGCGGAATACCTTTCTGTATTACCCTATCGTACTATCGTTTGAAATAGTTGAATATTACGGTTCGTTGGCCGTAATTGCGGAATACCTTTCTGTATTACCTTATCGTACTGTTAGCTTTATCGAAAAATCTTTAGATAAATATTATGTTTTCACCACTATTATAAATATGCCTTTTTTACTTATTATACCAGTGGGTGTCTGGACTAATCCTCGTCACTACTTCATCGAGGTTAGTCTTGATACTTATTGGACACCGATGTGGTGTGCTCATACTACTCTTCCGTGCATTTTTGTTTTGCACAGATCCAGGTATTGAATATTGTTAGCTGTGTGGATCTTTGCTGAGGAGACTCAAGGTGAACCTGCTGCTGCGTTCGCAGGCTTCGGAGTCACCTTCTTGTATTTCAACTGTACTTATTATTTCTATACAATTGTACTTAGATTTTTGTCAGAAGGATTCGTAAAGCTTATGACTTGTATTTACCGGGTTTGGGAAATTGTGAATTTTTTCAAGATTCCATATCGAGACTGTTACATTTTTTTTTATTATTGTTGTTTCTCAGTGAAATATTAGGCTTACCTAGTCCCTAAGACTAGGTGCCATCACGGTACCCAACGGAGGGAAATTTGGGTCGTGACAAGTTGGTATCAAAGCTCTAGGTTCATATGTGCTACGAGTGGTAAGCGAGTTCAGTAGCGTCTTGCAGATCGGCACGGAGACGTCTGTACTTATCTTTGAGAGGCTACGGATCTATTAGGATGATTTCACTTCTTTCATTCCTATCGTGCGAGTTCATTGACCTTGAAATTTGAAATTTTTGATCCATTCCCTCACCGATGGTGAGGACACGAACTGCGGTTCCTGATGACGTTACCCCAAATCAAGGGTCAGAGACGGAGGCCTACGAGGAGCACGTGCCGCAGTTAAGATGTCTACTAGAGCAGCCGCTGAGAAGTCGCCAGTAGTTCTAGTTGGGGGAGAAGGTACTGGAGGTGCCTGCTGCTACCCCAGACTTCAGGAAAACCTGGGTGCAATTTGAGTATGATTAGTATAGTGACTCAGGCGGGATTGATCCTAGGTGCACCAGCTGCTTCACAGATCTGAGAAGAGTTCAGACTCCCACCGTCTACACTCCAGAGCAGCAAGACCATGTGGGTCAGGTTCCACTTGTCTTGGCAGCACAACAAATGGTTTCCGTTTAGCCCGTGGTTAAGGCAACAACATCGGAGGGAGAAACCCCTTGGAAATTTAGAGGTACAGGAAGTACCACCCTCCTATCTTTCAGTGGATTGGCGACAGATGATGCAAGGGTTTTTCGGAAGAGTGTCACTATATTCTTCGTACTTCGGGTATTGTGGAGATGAGCAGGATTGCTTTTGTCACGTCTCAAGTTCAGAGTAGTGGGTTGTCAGTGGTGGCGGGCACATGAGTTGGGTTGCCCATCCAAGTCACTTGCCCTTGCATGGATGCAAGTTTCAGAGATGTTTTGATGGAGTTGCACTCCAGCCACTCTGAGATGCATGGCGCGTGGAGTTTGAGCAGTTGCGTCAGAGCACAATGTCAGTATTTGAGTACGTCGTCGGATTTAGTGAGTTGGCCAGGTATATACCTCGCTTGGTTGCTTCAGTTAGAATACACATAGGCCGGAGAGATCTACTGGTCCTTAGTATGGAGGCAGAGTATGACACGATAATGTTTTTGTGGGTCAACAAGTTTAGTTGCATTACCATCTTCGCATGGGAGTTCTCAGATACTCCTGGGTCTCGGAGGACCCGTATTGGGTGGTTTCCACAGCCACGTCAGCAGAGATGTTGTTTTAAGTATGGAGATATTAGCCATAGGGCGAGAGATTTACTCCAGGATTCAGGTAAGTGAGTTATAGGAGGGTATTCAGGTGAGTAGAGGGTGTCCAAGAGGGGAAGGCTCGACCCGTTGATGCGTTTCATATAGTAGGCTAGGGGTCGTGGTGCTAGATATCATCACCCAGGTATGTTGTGATATGCTAAAGTGGGGTACCATTTTACTTCACTATACCTCTATCGGTCGGGACGAGATTCCCTTAATTGTTATTTCGTGTATAAGTGAGTTTCATGTTTTGCACTCTATTTTGTGATTACTCCTGTTGGGAGATTTTATGAGTAGTAGTTGTGTCTACCGTTGTTTTATTCATCCTTTCTAGTGGTGAAACTATAGGTGAGTCCTTATTGTTCATTATGGTGAGCCCTATGTGATTTCTTTTCTCTAAGTACTTTGTTTACTAGCTGTGATTTGATACTCCATTGAGATATGAGTTCAGTTAGTATTATGATTCCTATCAGCTCAGATGAGTTAAGGAGAAATTTCTATTGGTATGATATACTTTCAGTATGAGATTTAGAAATGAGGGTGAGTCCTTGTGATACTTGTGATTTGATATTTTTAGACTGGGTCGAGTACCGCGGTGGAAAATTTTATCGAGATGGGATCCTTGTGAAATGTTCATGTGCTTTGTTTCTTCCTTGTTATATTTCTTTTGGTAAGTCAATATCGACAGAGAGTATGCCTATGGGCTTGTTTGATAGCTCCCTTATATGTCTCTCTTTTCATATTCATTCATATTCGTTATGTGCTTCTTTAGTTTTGGCTTGCGGGATGTGTTCCAGGTGGCGCTAGCTATGGCTTGGTGATTCGGGTGCCTAATAATGAGGTCTTCGTGTTTATTGTATCCTATCAGTATTATGGGGTTTGGAGCAGAGTTCTTCCATATGTGTGGCTAATTGCCAATGTTGAGTTGATTTCGGACAGCTATTGTGATCAAAAGTGCTAATTGAGCCTGAGTGGGATGTGCTACATTGCGTGGTCGTGCCTTATGGGTATAGACATGAGTTAATGCAGCTGGTTGAGGCTAATGCCGGATATGGATTTAGGATCGGATCTTTAGGAAATGAGTATAAGGTGAGAAATTGAGATATGAGGCTTATCGGTGGTGATAGGAATGCTAAATTGCAGTTGTGATGATGTCATCAGGCTTACATAAGTTGGGGAGACGTGGGATGTGTGTGTTGGATATGTGAAATCAGTGATCAGATGAGTTCAAGGTGAATCTTGGCACGTTCGAGGACGAACGTTGGTTTTAAGAGGGGGAGAATGTAACGACCCGACTGATCGTTTTGAAAGTTTAAGCTCCGTTCAGTTGTATAAGACCGTAATCAGCTCCTCATTATGTATATGGACATGTGTGCGCTGTTAGATTCCGTTCTCGGATAATCCGGAGTCGAATTGGGAGAGAATTTTCAAATTTTGAAGCTTAAATGAGTAAACGACCTCGGAATGAGTTTTGGTTAACGCCAACAGCTTCGTATGATGATTTTGGACTTAGGCGTGCGTCCGGAACTGTATTTGGAGGTCCATAGGGTGATTTGAGGTATTTTGGCGAAAGTTAGAATTTCGGCGATTTCGGCCGATAGGCAGAATTTTGATATCGAACTCGGAATGGAATTCTGAAAGCGACAGCAGGTCCGGAATGTCATTTGTGACCTTTGTGCAAAATTTGATGTCATTCGGATAAGTTTAGACGTGTTTCGGTGTCGAATGTGAATTCTTGAAAATTCTTAAGTTCTTAGGCTTGAATCTATGCATAATTAATGATTTTGATGTTATGGGATGTGTTTTTAAGGCCCGACCAAGTTTGAATAAGGTATTTGGGTCAGTTGGTAAGTTTGGTTGAGGACCCGAGGGCCTCGGGGTTTTTTCGGATGCCCAACGGGAGAGTTTGGAACTTTGATCAACTGCTGAACCAGACCTGTTTCTAGTGTCTCGCACCTGCGATGGTTTTTCCGCAGGTGCGGTAGGCCTGGTTGCAGGTGCGGTTGTGAGTGGGGTGGCCAGTGGTCGCAGGTGCGACCTGGGTTCCGCAGGTGCGGTAGGCCTGGTTGCAGGTGCGGTTGTGAGTGGGGTGGCCAGTGGTCGCAGGTGCGACCTGGGTTCCGCAGGTGCGGTACCGCATGTGCGACCAATCGACCGCAGGTGCGGCCCTATGTGCCTTTAGTGATTTTCGCACGTACGATGTAATTTCCGCAGGTGCGATCCTAGAATACGCAGGTGCGAAAGCCCTGAGCAGTCTTTTAAAAATCCAAAACCGAGGGTTTATGTTATTTTCACCATTTTTTGACTTTGAGAGCTCGGGAGAGGCAATTCTTGGAGGGGTTTTCACACAAATCGAATGGGTAAGTGTTCTTCCACCATGATTGATCATATATCATGAATTAGTTCTTATTTCTATCATTTAATTTGTGCTTTGGGTTGAAGAACTTGGGTTTTTGAAAGAAAACTTCATAAATGGAAATTCATGATTTGAAAGACCAAACGACATCGATTTTGGATAAATTTAGTATGGGTGAACTCGTATCGGAATGGGTAATCGGATTTGGTAAAAATTTGTCGAATTCCGAGCTGTGGGCCCGGGGGTCGATTTTTCTAATTTTATAAAGATTGAAACTTTATCGTTTGAAATATTTCCTTATATGTTTTATGTGCATTTTGAAATTGTTTTAGTTGATTTGCGCCGTCCGGAGGTCTTCCCGCTCGAGAAATCCATTGTCGAGTAACCGGTTGTCGTCTTTGAGGTAAGTATCTCGCCTAACCTTGTGTGGGGGAACTACCCCTTAGGATTTGAGTCTTCTATGTTGATTGTAGCCCGAGTACGCGAGGTGACGAGTGCGTGCTCGGACTTATTTGCATATAGGTTGGCCTTTTAGGATTCTTAGGTTCCTATATTCCCTGCGTAATAAGTGGTAACTGTTATGATTGAGTTCCTGGTTGCAAGTTTCATCTTCTCCTGTTTGAATTAGATTGTCTTGCTTTTGGTTTCCCCTCTTGCTGATTATTTGATCTTGATTGTTTTAACTAAATACCTCCCTTCCTTACCGTATACTATATTTTCCTCACAAGCTGCCTAATTAATCAGAATTAGTATCATCTAGACATATAATTGTTACCAGGAATTGGTATATATATAGGATTGGTGTCAAGCATGCCCTTGAGTCGTACATGATGATTACATGATTTGCCTTAAATATTACTCAGGTATAGTTGACCATCACCCATGTTAGCGGTATTCCCTTGGTACCTCCTATTGTTGAATATTTGCTTAACCTGAGATTATTCCGTGAAGTAAATTATTAGGCAAGATTGGTTATAGCTGTTTTCCCTTCCGGGATAATTGGTTCCTTATCCATTGATTTAAATATTGTGAACCGTTGCTATAATTGTTATGTTTTCCCCTTGTTACATCGCTTCCTTGTGCTTGGGGTTCCCTGCAGTGGTTACTTTTCATGAGTGAGTTTCTTCCACTATTATGGTTTAAGTTCTCGTGTTGAACTTCTCGTCGTACTCTGCATTTTTTCCTTGTTGTTTGTGCTATGCTCTGGTTTCTTTCTCTCTCCTGCACTACATTGCATATTTACAGTGGGACTACGGGCCGAGACCTGTGATCTTTCCCCTGTACTGCATAGCATATTTACAGTGGGACTGCGGGCTGAGACCTGTGATCTTTCCCCTGTATTTTATTGCATATTTACAGTGGGACTGCAGGCGGAGACCTGTGACCTTTCCCCTGCATATTCACAGTGGGATTGCGGGCTGAGACCTATGATCTTTCCCTTGTATTTCATAGCATTTTTACAGTGGGACTGCGCGCTGAGACCTGTGATCTTTCCACTACATTTCATTGCATATTTACAGTGGGACTGCGGGCTGAAACCTTTGATCTTTCCCCTGTATTTCATAGCATATTTATAGTGGGACTGCGGGCCGAGACCTGTGATATTTCCCCTGTATTTCATAGCATATTTACAGTGGGACTGCTGGCGGAGACCTGTGATCTTTCCTCTGTACTGCGTTGCATTGCATATTTACATTGGGACTGCGGACCGAGACCTGAGATCTTTCCCTCTGCACTACGTTTTGACAAGTATACATATATACACATATACATATATTGAAATGTATAGCTGAAAGGCAATTATCTCCAAGAAAAGTTATGTCTGAAGTACTTCTATTTTTAAAGTATATTTGAAAAGTAATTTTCTAGCGGGAAAATGATATTTGAATGAGCAGTATTTGGGAAAACACATCTGAACAAATGATATTTGAAAAGTAGTATTTGGNCCCAGTAAGTATCAAGACTAACCTCGATGAAGTAGTGACGAGGACTAGTCCAAACACCCACTGGTCTAATAAGTAAAAAGGCATATTTATAATAGTGGTGAAAACATAATATTTATCTAAAGATTTTTTGATAAAGTTAACAGTACGATAGGGTAATACGGAAAGGTATTCAACAATTACGGCCAACGAGCCGTATAACTAAATATGCGCAAAGAGAATAGAAGGAACGCAAGTCAAATTTCGGAATTCATAACCCGATAGAGCGTTGGCAACTCATCACTGCATCAATTTATTCACGTCATGCCTTAGCCAATAAACTCAGTAAAGCTGTCAAAAGTTTGAGTGAAAAGCTTTAAATCGTGATTTTTATATGGAAAACCTTAAGATGATAATTGATTTGAAAATAGGGAAGGGAATTCTTCGTTGAACAAAATTTTTTTATGAATGTATATATATATATATATATATATATATATACATTCATAAAAAAATTTTGTTCAACGAAGAATTCCCTTCCCTATTTTCAAATCAATTATCATCTTAAGGTTTTCCATATAAAAATCACGATTTAAAGCTTTTCACTCAAACTTTTGACAGCTTTACTGAGTTTATTGGCTAAGGCATGACGTGAATAAATTGATGCAGTGATGAGTTGCCAACGCTCTATCGGGTTATGAATTCCGAAATTTGACTTGCGTTCCTTCTATTCTCTTTGCGCATATTTAGTTATACGGCTCGTTGGCCGTAATTGTTGAATACCTTTCCGTATTACCCTATCGTACTGTTAACTTTATCAAAAAATCTTTAGATAAATATTATGTTTTCACCACTATTATAAATATGCCTTTTTACTTATTAGACCAGTGGGTGTCTGGACTAGTCCTCGTCACTACTTCATCGAGGTTAGTCTTGATACTTACTGGGCACCGTTGTGGTGTGCTCATACTACTCTTCTGTGCATTTTTGTTTTGCACAGATCCAGGTATTGATTGTTGCTAGTTGTGTGGATCTTTGCTGAGGAGACTCAAGGTGAACCTGCTGCTGCATTCGCAGGCTTCGGAGTCACCTTCTTGTATTTCAACTGTACTTATTATTTCTATACAGTTGTACTCAGATTTTTGTCAGAAGGATTCGTAGAGCTTATGACTTGTATTTACCGGGTTTTGGAAAATTGTAAATTTGTTCAAGATTCCATATCGAGAATGTTACATTTTCTTTTATTATTGTTGTTTCTTAGTGAAATATTAGGCTTACCTAGTCCCTAAGACTAGGTGCCATCACAGTACCCAACGGAGGGAAATTTTTTGGGTCGTGACACTAATCAAACCCTTAATTAGCCCAATTTGTTGTTAGCCAAATATTTTTAGACTAGGTCTTTCTTTCTCAAGCAAAGACCAAGTCAAAAAAGCATGAATCAATATTTGCAACCATTAATTCTATAATTAATGCATAAAGTAGGCTAAATAATCAACACTTAATCATAAACAAGCATTTAATTAAATACCCATAAGGTTTACACACTAGGGTTGGGTCACAACCCTAGTAAGAGTCAAGCTACTCATATGAAGAAAACAAAGAAAAAATACTAAATAAACTCATAATCTAAGATTAAGATGATAAAATATGATGTTTAAGACCCAAAATAGTCAAAAACTTCCTAAAATAGCAAAATGCAATGGCTACAGCATCTTAGACTTCAAAAATTTACCTAAAAATCGCTTTCTCCTCTATTTATAGTAGCCCAAAATCGCTGACAAAAATTCCCCTCGGGAGGTTCTGCGGCCGCACAATTACATGTGCGGTCCGTAGATTGCTTCATCTTGCAAGGACATGGATTCTGGTTCCACACAATTAGGTCTGCAGTTGCATTGCATCTTCTGCGGCCTCACAATTCTTGTGCAGTCTACACTTCAGGCAAGGCTTCAAGTCTTTGTCATTTGCACACTCTCTGAACTTTGAATTCTTTATCAGTGCGGACTTTATTTGTGGCCGCACAATTCATGTGTTTTCTGCACATTTGCTCAAAGTCTGATGGGATTCTTAACTTGCTGCGGCTGCAGAGGGAATTCTACGGTCTGCACTTTCTTCTGCGGCCGTAGAAATACGTCTGCGGACCACACTTCTTATGTCTTGCGCCCCTTCTTGCCTTGTGAGTCAGAACACTACTTTTTGAGTCGGATTTCATCATGAGAGCCCAAATTTTCATCATTCCTGCAATTTCCCCACTTTCATTAGTGTTGGGAACATTAACAAATACATTTGGACTTAAATAGAAGCAAAAATGTGCTAATAAGTGGTCAAAATCCACATTTATCACTTGTATGTGTTATGAGGTACGTTACGGGCACCATGTTCGTAAATTGCAACTATTGTGGTTGGACGATGTTACTATGGGCAAATAAATTATGTTGTGCATTATGTGATTATAGCATAGGGGCATGATCATGTTTTAGTACCGCTTGTCGAGATTGATACGGTGTACGTATGCTGGAATCAGACCTTGTATGATGGAATCTCAAATTATTTTTAAATTTGAATATATACCTTTAAAATCACTTTTTATAATAACTGGTATTTTCCCATAATGTTCCACATTATTATAAATTTATTTTCTAATGTATTCAATACTTTTGTATCCAATAATTATTTATAAATTGCACTATAAATAATTTCAAAACATTTCTTGGGTCAATATATCATTTTTAATCCTATTAGGATTTAATTATTTCATAAATTAGCCAATTTGGCATTATTTGGCTATAATTACAATAATTTTGCAATTATAGCCTAATTATACATTTTATGCCATTTTAATTCAACAGTTAGTCATTTTATATTTTTATATTAGTTAATTGCCTTAATTTCACATATTTAGCCTTAATTTTATTTTTATCTAATTTATTAATCATTTATCTATTTAATTGGGTATTTAATAAGTAGCCAATTTTTATTTAAAATCTAGCCAAAATCAAATCTGGTCCTAACCCATTTAAGTTAGCCCAAAACGGCCCAAGCCCAACCTCTAAGCCTACCCGACCCAATCCTGTGTGTAATCTGGACCGTTGATCAAATTAGATCAACGACCCAGATTCACTCTTACCAAATAAAGACCTAACGACTACCCTCCCCTCCCCGTCTCTCATTCACTCCCCTCACACTCATCTCTCTACTCTCTCTCTATCTCCAGGTTCTCTCTAGAACCTTCCCGTCTCTTCATCTCCGATGGACGCTGTCCACCTTCTCCGGTCACTTCCCCCGTCGGAAACCATGGCCTCTCACCGTCTCTTGGTCCCTGCTTCACCCCAAATAATACCCTGAGTCCCTCATGTGAACCTGGAGCGGTTCAACTCCTCCCATGGTCCCTCAAGCCATTTTTCGGCCACCTCCGGCCGTTTGAGTAAGATCTATGACTTTTCCGGCTAAAGCCGGCAACATTTTTAAGGTTTCTTGTTTTCTATGGGTTCTCTGAAACCCTAACACCTAAGATTTTCCGATTTTTTCTTTAGATCTGTTTTAGATCTATGCATGCTATGAGTTCATTGTTGTTTTCCCCAAAGATTCTCCGATTTTTCCTAAAATAGCTCTTCGTTTTCAAACAAGGGTTTCATGACCCTTTTTAAAACGATTTTCTTCTATGACCTTTAGTATTATCCTAAGGTTTCTACTATGTTTTAATGGTTTATTTTAAGCTTCTCCTCTATCCGAGTTACTATGTTAAAAACCCTAATTTTTCTTAAGGTTCTGAGTTCGTCTCTGGTACTGTGTTCAATTAATCTGTTTATTCCTTATGAACGTTCTACGATTCTGTGATTTTGCCCTATGTTTTCCTGCCTATTATATGATTCTACTCTGTTTTGTTCATCACTATTGCTGAAACCTCACTTCTCTTACTTGTATTAATATCTACTCCATTTAATTAAGCCATGCTCTATGTGAATTCTTGACTTATGTGATTTTTACCCCATGTTGCTTGTTAGGGTTTCTGGCTGCTATTGCTCATGCTTACTTTGTGGTTCTACTCTATTTTGTTCATCGATACCTTTGAATCTTTACTTTTCCCTGCTTGTATTACGCGTATTCAGTGATTCATGTCATGCTCTATGTAAACACCTAATTCCGTGTGATTTTACCCTAGTTTAATTACTAGGGTTTCTGATTCTCTCTCATTGTGTGTTTACTCCGTATAATCTGTGTTGATTCCTAAATCAGTACTACTCCTATCTGAATCACTAATTTCCTGTGAATGATTTCCTTTAATTGATTTCCTGTGATAGTATCTTTACTAATTTCCGACCTTTAGTTATTTCTTGCCTTATTACATGACTGATTTTACTCTCAATTGATTCTCACAATATTGTCTTGATTGAAACCTTATGAACCTGACCCCAATTTCCTACTCTGTGTTTACTATATTAGAAATCTTTTCTTATTTGTTGTACACGATTCCTTTCCTTACTTACTACATATTATGACCGTTTGAAATTAACTCCCTTAATTAAGGGAGTACTTGCACTGATTTTACAACTAATTGATTCTTTGAGTTCCATAATTACTGGGCAGTCTAAGTATTACCTTATTTTACCTAGCTTCAAACCACTATATATACTACTCTCATTAACAGTCTTAAACACACACAGACACGAACTAATAACTGTGCTACTCTCTCTCAGACCTAAACTTGCTCTTTATTCTCTCTTCTGTGCTACTTGCTACTACTTTGAGTTAGCCGGATGCAAGCCAAGGCTAACTACTGTGCATCTCATATCTTCTGTTTTTTGTGTTACTGCTTTCTGCACCCTACTGGTATGTTCTAATTCAGATTTCAGTTCTCACACCAATATGTTTATATTACTAGTGCATTTCATTATGTTCCTCATCTGTTTTTTTTTTCCTACTTACTATTCTGTTGTTCAACATGTAACTAGGATCTCGGATTCCATCTAGTAGGTCCAGTTCTGCCTTATTTGCTAGCATGACCTTGTGTGTTCCAAACCTGCCTTCATGTGAACCTTTCTACTTATGACTCTACTATATTTGGTCTTGTTATGATAATTACATGCTCTATTGTGTCCCCAATCCCCTGAATCCCTAGAAATTCCTGATTGTAGGCTACCTACTACACGCTTGTCATTTTTTGATCTATGTGTCCCCAATCCCTAATACCCTTGTGTAAAAGTTTGGGTGTTGAACCTGTCTTGGTTCTTTGTTCCATGTGTGAGGATTGAACCTGTTTGATTTTGAGGATTGCTTGTTACCCTGCTCTTCTCAAAACTGTTTTACTAAGATAACTCTCTCTCCTATTTTCTTTAAAAAACAACTATCTCAATTGAGTCTTTCTTTTCAAAAGAAAACTGTTTTCTTACTTAAACTCTTCCAAAACAATGTTGAGCACTCTCACCTTACTCTTAGACTACTAGGTTCTGCCCTTTTTGTGTGAGCATTGCTTTGGGACCTTGATCTCCCTCTGAACTTTGACACATAAGAGCTAACCTTTCCGCACTGCACTTACTCTATCTTGGCTATGAAATCTGGGTGTGAGCACTGCCCGGGAGCTCTTGAGGTCCTTAGGGAACTCTGACACACCCGGATTATGATAAAGGTTGTGAAACAATACATGGCACTGAGGACCTGGAGACTTGGGCCTATTATGAAGGCTCTCTATAGTTAACTTCTTCTTTTCTTACTTTTAGTTATGTAATTCATATTCAGAGGCCTGTAATAATTATTTGTAAAGACAACTCTGGGGTTTGGATAGTGAAAATGGGTGGGTGATTTGCATGTTGTATTATAATTAAGGGTAGAGATCATGTTTCTAGGTTTACTTTTCTATATGTGCAATAGCAACCATGTTTAGGTACAACCTTCCAAGCATGCCATGTTACTTAGGATTTCAGCATCTCATTACGCTTAGAAATCCTGTCTATAGGGTGAATAACAACAAAAAAAATGGATGTCATGATATCCTGCTCATGTCTACCTGTTCTGAAATGTCGCTTAGAAATCTTGCTTATTGGGTTAATGATAGCAACAAAATTACTATTATGTGATTCTGTCAACATGTTCTGAAATGTAATTTAGGAATCCTGCCTTAGGATCAATAAATCAACACTAGTTGTTATTCATGCACACACCATGCTGCAACCATGTTGTATACGTAGAGGCCCTGCATTAGGTAAACAACAATAAAAATTGTCATTCCTGCCTATCTCGAAACTATGCATAACTTAAATGTGCATCTAGAAATCCTGTTTAAGTTATTTTGCACCATGATGCATTAGAGATCATGCTTTAGGGTCGTGCTTATTCAATCACATATAGTTTAAATGCACATGTCTAAAACAGTCCTCTTGTTCTACAAATTGGTAAAATTAGTCTATCTGCAACACTTAGAACTGCCTTTTATTAGGTATACAACCTGAAACTATTATCAACTATGAATACTGTTATACGCCTAGGCAAGCCTTAGGTAATCAACTATAAGAAATAAAACCATATCTTTCTTTGTGATTATGTTTAACTATCAGCATATTAAAATCAGTAGGCAAGCCTGATCAGGACTTCCTCTCTGAGTTATGTAATAAATCTGACTCTGCTATTGTCACTTAGGCACCATGCCTAGGATTTGAATCTGGACCTTAATTGTGTATGAGACATGTTGTTTATGTGTACTGTGAGTGAAGGAATACTTGAGCCTTTATATGCTTTCCATGTTTTTTCCCTATCTGCAGTCCTACTTGTTTATTATATGTCGCCTTAGCATTTTCACCTTTAAAACCTGAGGGTTTTCCTAGCACCTCCGTTATATGATAGAAGTTCAAAAATCCTCCGGGACTAATAAGAAAGGCATGGGTAACAGCATGCAATAGAGTTCGTGACCAACACGCGCTTTAGTTACCTTCACGGGGTGGGAAAGGGTAGAATATGGACATGATGACCGATGCGCTAATACCACGTGTAGCCCCTCTTTGAGGAGTGTCATACCGGGTATTGCATTGATGTGATCCATATTATAAACAAACCTAGGACATCCCTTTACTTTCTTTTAATAAACAAGCTTAGATTGTGATTCTTTTCAAAAGCTAGTTCTTCATTTAATTGTTTTCTCACATATCTTAGACTCAAATCCCCTACTACTTGAGCCTTATTTGTTTTATTTGCTAAATTATACAAATTCACCAAAAGTTATTTGGTTGGGAACCACATTTGTGGATCATGAGGGGTGCCTAACACCTTCCCCTTAGGATAATTTCAAGCCTTTACCCTTGTGATGACCCAGAAGGTCATCCTAATAAAATTCAGCTAAATCTGTGTTCCGAGGCTCCGAAAGCCTCCGTTACTCTCACCTCGATATGTGTGCGCAGCCCGGGCGTGTAGCCGGGAAGNGTTCGAGGACGAACGTTTGTTTTAGAGGTGGAGATTGTGATGACCCAAAAGGTCATCCTAAGTAAATTCAACTAAATCTGTGTCCCGAAGTTCCGAAAGCCTCTGTTAATCTTACCTCGATATGCGTGCGCAGCCCAGGCGTATAGGCGGGTAGCTTCTATGTTAAAATTTGATGAAAATAGAATTTTTGTAACAATTAAATGAATAAAGTTGACTTTGGTCAACATTTTTGGTAAACGGGCCCGGACTCGTGATTTGACGGTCCCGGAGGGTCCGTAGGAAAATATGGGACTTGGGCGTATGCCCGGAATCGAATTCCGAGGTCCCAAGTCCGAGAAATGAATTTTTAAAGAAAATTGTTTTCTGAAAATAATAAAGGATTTTGAAAATGAATAATTATGTGAAAACCGTGTTACCGGGCCCGTATTATGGTTCCGGAGCCCGGAACAGGTTTAATATATGTTATGTGACTTATCTGTGAACGTTGATCGAAAACGAACTTGAAATGACGTGTTTCGGATCAAAAAT
>ML292796.1:428-21494 GCA_005239495.1 Nicotiana undulata | reverse complement strand
GGTTGGCTAGCCTAGTTCCACGATAGGCGCCATCACGACCTGTTAGGATTTGGGGTCGTGAGATCCGGTTAGCTTCGTTGGATGATTTTAGACTTAGGAGTGTGTCCGGAATATTATTTGGAGGTCCGTGGTAGAATTAGGCTTGATTTGGCGAAAGTTGGAAATTTGACGATTTTGGTCGGTAGTGGAAAATTAGGTATCAGTGTCAGAATAGAATTCCGAAAGTTGGAGTAGGTCCGTAGTGTTTTTTGTGACATGTGTGCAAAATTTGAGGTCATTCGGACGTGGTTTGGTAGGTTCCGGCGTCGCTGGCGAGTTTTGGAAATTTAGAAGTTCTTAGGCTTGAAGCTAAGGTTGATTAGGTGTTTTGGTGTTGTTTTGGGTGTTCCGAAGGTTCGACTAAGTTCGGGTAGTGATATATGACTTGTTGGAATTATTGGTTGAGGTCCCGAGGGCCTCGGGTGAGTTTCAGATAGGTTTGGGTTGTGTTGCACTCGTTTTTCTTATGTTTCGACGCCATTTCTTCAAGCATAAATAATGTCATATTGAACAAATGAGCTTCAATTTCTTTTTGATTGAAGCATTAGATCCGAATCGTAGTTACAGACCCGTAGCAAAAAGAATCGTCATATTTGGACATTGTATGAGGATTTTTTGGTCATTTTACTAAGAATTAGTTTGCCAGATTTTTTTCAGATTAATTACGAATGCCACTGACGGCGTATTTCAAAATCTACACTATTTACAAATATTGAAATCAACATATATCATTCATTATAAGGTCAAATTGAGTGATTCAAAAGCCTAACTTGACTAGAATTTTACAAGGAATCTATTGTAGGTATAAAAAGCGAGTTTCAGAATCATTTGGCATGAGAAACGAGGCAGAATAGCTGGCAAAAAAATATATAAAATAAGGATTTTTTCATTCGGTCATATTTTGAGTTGGGGAGCTTGGATTTGGGCGATTTTCATCGTATGGACTGGGATAAGTGTTCTCTACTCGGTTTTGGTTATATTTCATGAATCCATCTTTGTTTTTGGGATTTGATTGATGATTTCAAAGTGAAATTGAGGTAGTTAGGGTTAGAGTTTTGGAGAGTTTTAAGTGAGGATTTGAGGGAATAAGCGGAGTCCTATTTTGACAAATTTTATATGGTTAGACTCGGGAGAGGACGTGGATTATTATTCTTCCATTTTCGACTGGTTTTCGAGACGTGGGTCTGGGGGCCCGATTTTGGCCGATTTCGCATATTTTATAGTTTTTATTGTGGAATTCGATTCGTTAGCCTATGTTGATGGTATTAATCTGATTATTGTTATATTCAGAGCTTTTAGAGACCAAGTCCAGAGGCGAGGGAATCTCGGAGTAGGATTTTACACGGTTCAGGTAAGTAACCGTTTTAACTCTGGCTTTGAGGGTATAAATTCGGAGAATTTGATATCATGTGGCTGTTCGGAGGTGATACCCATGCTAAGTGACGGGCGTGTGGGCGTATACCTCGAGGGATTGAGACTTGGTCCATCCCGTGAGGCTGTGAGGCCCAATAGCTATTATCTATGGTTATGTGTTTACTTGTTGATTGAACTTGTCTGCCTTCATGTTAGAGATCATTCTTAGGATTTATTCATGCTCACATTATTTGTACTCAGTCATAGAAATTATTGTACATGTTTACCTCAGTCTCTATTATTTGCTAACATGTTGTGATACGCGATGTGGGATGTGTCCCCTTGTTTGTTGATGATGGTGAGACTAGTGAGGTACATGATTGAGTGAGGCCGAGGGCCTAGTTGTGAGGATATTAATACCATAGCACGTGAGTTATTTGCGTAGCACGTGAGTTGACCGTGCAGGCCCAGGTATTGATACTATAGCGCGTGAGTTGTCCGCGTAGCACGTGAGTTGACCATGCGGATCCAGGTATTGATATGATGGCACGTGAGTTGTCCGTGCTTAGCGCTTGGGCTTCGGGAGCCCCTCCGGAGTCTGTACACACCCCTAGTGAGCGCAGAGTGTTGAGTGTATTGAGTGTTGAGTGTTGAGTTTTAAGTGTTGAGTGTTGAGTGCGAGTGATGAGTGATGGAGTGACATTGCTTTGAGGTTGCATTTACTTTTGATGTTGCTGCATTTATCTGTTAAATTTATTTTTGGCATTTACTGAGTTATGGAATTTACCTGTTTATTCCTGTTATTTGTAAATTGTGAAAATAAATAATTGGACTGTTACTACTGAGTCGGTTGTACTCATACTACACTCTGCACTTTATGTGCAGATCTAGGTGAGTTAGAGCGCGGCGATCGTTGGGTTCAGGCCAGCTATCTGTGGAGATTGCAAGATAGCTGCTAGCGTCCGCGGGACCTTGTTACTCCTGTTATCATTTTCTTCTTTTAGACAGTTATATATCTTAGTTCATAGTTTTAGACGCTCATGACTTAGTGACACCCCGATGTTTGGGGACTCGTTTCCGTATTTTATATTAATTTATTAGAGTTGATTTAGTTTATGAAAATTTCAAATATTGGATATGTTTTATTAAATTCTTATAATTAAATTAGTAGTAATATTTTGGAAAATAGACTTGCCTTGTAACACGATAGGCGCCAACACGACATGGTTAGATTTGAGTCCTGACACTCCACTCTAAATGTAACGACCTGATCGATCGTTTAAGCTCTAGCGCGTCATTCGACATTTTGAGAGATTGAGTAGCTTCACTCATGTTTTATGTCTTGTATGTGTGGTCGAAATTGAATTTTGGGAAGTTCGGAGTTGATTCGGAAGGAAAATTCTCAATTCGGAAGCTTTAAGCTGGAAGAGTAGTCAAGGTTTGACTTTTGAGTAAATGACATCGGAAACATGATATAAAGGATCCAATATGTTCGGATGATGATTTCGGACTTGGGCATATGTTCGGGTTAAGTATCGGATGGTCCGGGTGTATTTCAGCGCTTATTGTGGAAAGTTGACATTTTTAAAGGTTTTAGAAATTCCTAAGTTTGATATGAAGTGGACTTTAGCGTTATCGATGTCAGTTTGGAATTCTAAGCCTTGGAGTAGGTTCGTATCGTGATTCATGACTTGTACGTAACGTTTGGCATCATTTTGGAATGTTTATGTCACGACTCGAAATTCCCACCTTCGGGACCGTGATGGCACCTAACATCACACTTGTCAGGGAAGCCAACGTTAGAGGTTATGTAGACAATTCTTTAAATCTTTAGTGATTATCACTAAACAAACAAAAATAAACCGAAATTAATGCGAAGCTATATAGAAAATAACTTAATTACATACTATTTCTACCCAGAAACCGGAGTCACAATTTACAAACATACTAAGACTTTTCTACAAATATTTGTTCGAAAGAAAGTACAACTGTTTATGAAATAAAGTAAAACAGTAAGTATGGGCGTGTAGAAGGGGACACCGGGGCCTGCGGACGCCAACAGGACTACCTTGGGTCTCCTAACTGTGAAGTCTGCAGCCAACCTCTCGATCAACCACTACGTGCTCCAAAATTTGCTCAGGAAGTGCAGAGTGCAGTATCAGTACAACCGACCTCATGTACTGGTAAGTGTCGAGCCTGACCTAGACGAAGGAGTGACGAGGATACGGCGGGACACTCACAATATAAGTTGCATACAATGAATAATAAGACAGAAAAGAAGGCAAAACAAGGAAAAAATAGTAACTTGCAAGAAATAAATACAGGACCCAACGTACTTCATCAGTGTTCAGCTAGTATCAATCCTTAAGTACAATTCAATACTACCGTACAACTAACACATTCAAATGAAAAACATAAATACATAAATTATTGTGGCGCGCAACCCGATCCCACCGTACATATCATAATCCTCCCTTATTTCTTCTTAATATCACAAACAACATAATATCGATAAAAGTGTTGCATCGTGCAACCCGATCCCACCGTATGATAATGATCACAACCACGGTTCACCTTTATATCACCACATTCCACCCTTATTACACATGTTGCGGCGTGAAATACGATCCCACCATATCGTAATGATCACAATCACGGTTCACCCTTATATCACCACATTCCACCCTTATTACACTTGTTGCGTCGTGCAACCCAATCCCACCGTATAATATCAATTCACCCTTATTCCTCCTCAATATATCACCTTTATTCCGCCTGTTGCGGCATTCAACCCGATCCTACCATATTCATATCAATTACACAAGAAGTATAGAAGTTTCACAAATTAACACAAGACCCTTCTAGTGACTTAAATTTCAGAAAAGGGCAAATTGAAATCTTATACTCAATAAAACTCTACACAAGTAATACTACTTAGCAGACCAATCAAGAATATCACTAAAACACAAATAAGAACAACTTAAGCAAGTAATAGGGGATAAGGAAGCTACTGAATAACAATTATCTTCAACAAGGAGAAACAATATCTAACAAGTAGCAATTAGGCATGGAAATACAAGTGAGCATGTAACAATTAAAGCAGGAAAAGAAACAATATAGAACGAACGGAAAAGAAACACACAAGATAGATAAATTGGCAGCGCATAAGGACTCGTCACCTCACATATACGCCGGTCACATAATTTTCACATAAAAATTAAGGCAAGGATTCCTAATCCCTCAAGTGAAAGTTAGGCACAATACTTACCTCACTCCACAGGCCATTCACTGCTCAATTACCGCTTTTACTCTAGATTTCACCTCCAAACCACTCGTATCTAGCCATAATTAACTTAATAACATCAAATATTTCTAAAGGAATCAATTACAATGCATAAAATTAGGTTTCCCAAACTTTCTCCCAAAAAGTCAAAAATCGACCCCGGTCCTGCTTGGTCAAAACTCGAGGTTCAGACAAAAACTCATTCACCCATTCACCCCCGATCCCGAATATGCAATTAGCTTTGAAATCCGACCCAAAATTGAGGTCTAAATCCCAATTTCCCAAAAATACCTAATTCTACCCAAACCCCCAATTTCTACCATGAAATTCCTCGATTTTGTGTTGAAAAGTCATGAAATGTAATGGGTAATTGGAAACAAAAATGGTTTAGAATCACTTACCAACACTTTGGGGAAGAAATTAGCTTGGGATAATCTCCTCTAGGTCGTTTGGCTTTTGAAAATTTGAAAGAATGGCTTAAGTCCCGTAATGGGACTGTTTAATAGTTGGGCGATAGTGTTCATTGCATTTGCGAGGACACTGTCGCGTTCGCGAAGTGATTCGTCCAAGAGACTTACGTGATCGTGAAACTCCCATTGAGTTTGCGAAGGCCATTCCCTCTGGATTTCACGTTTGCGATGAAGAGCGACCCAGCCTTCACGTTCGCGAAGAAGTAAAATTTAGCCAACCCAGTTTCTACTTCGCGTTCGCGAGAGTGCCTTCACGAACACGAAGAAGGAAACCAGAAGGCACTGAACTATAGAAACCATATTTTCCCTAAGTCCCAAAACATCATGTAGCCTATTCGAAACTCACCCGAGCCCTCGGGGCTCCAAACCAAACATACACGCAAGTTCTAAAACATCATACGAACTTGATTGCACGATCAAATCGCTAAAATAACACCTAAAACTACGAATTGAACACCAAATTGAATGAAATTTTTAAGATAGCTTTAAAACTTCTATTTTCACAAGCGGGCGTCTGAATCACGTCAAACTGACTCTGTTTCTTACCAAACTTCACAGACAAGTTATAATAATTATTTTAAACCTGTACTGGGCTTCGGAACCAAAATAAATGCCTGGTATCAATAATTCCAAACATCAATAGATTCTTAAAACCATTTAATTTTCAGACTTTTAATTTTCAACAAAAATTCATATCTCGAGCTAGGGACCTTAGAATTCGACTTCGTACATATGCCCAGGTCCCATATTTCAAGACGGACCCATCGGGACCTTTAAAATACTGGTCAATGTCCATTTACTCAAAACATCGTCCGAAGTCAACTAAAATCAATTTTTAAGGTAAAAATTCTTATTATCAGTTTTTAACATATAAGCCTTCCGGGTCAATATCTGGACTACGCACGCAAGTCGAGAAAAACTAAAATGAGATATTTAAGGATTCAAAACACAAAATTTAGTTCTAAAACATGAGATGACCTATCGGGTCATCATAGTTTAGATATGATTCGAAAGCGTTCGGTGAAGTTTGAAAGTTTGAAAGTTGAAAGAAGGATTGTGATCATCGATTCATAATTTTAGTGTTATTTGGGGCGTTTCGAACCTTTCGATAAGTTCGGATGATGTATTGAGACTTTTTGGTATGATTTGGCAGGGTCCTGAAGACCTCGGGTGGGTTTCGGATCAATTCCCCATGTTTATCTAGTGCTAGTGTCTGGTTTTGTTCTTCGCGAACACGAAAGGTTTCACGTGTTCGTGAAGAAGAATTTGGGCTTCTTGGATTTTATGCTTCGCGTTTGCAAAGTTCTGGACGGCAAGGCTTCGCATTCTCGTTTCCATGATCGCGTTCGCGATGAAGAAGCTTGCCTGGTGGGGGGATTTGGTCTTCGCATTTGTGAATGTGTAGTCGCGCTTGCGATGAGAAGGCTAGTAAAGCTTCGCGTTAACAGGCCATGTGTCGCATTCACGTAGAGGAATTGGGGAGCAGAAGCTGGTAGCGCTTCGGGAACATGAGGGACTTGCCGCATTCGCGAAGAAGGTCGGGCCTGGGCGGTGTTGTTTTAATTCTGGAGTTGGCTCACTTTTCTCTTATTTTCACTTGGGTGGCCGAAGTTGGGGAGCTATATTGAGAAGAGGTTTATCAATAAACACAAGGTAAGTGATTCTCACTTGTTGTAAGTTAAATACACGAGTTATATAAGGATTTAAGCATGGAAATTTATAGAAATTGTGGGATTTTGGAAGAAAATATAGAATGTGATACTTTGGATTTTGACCACGAAATTGGACATGGAGTTGGGAATTAATTCTTTATTTGATTTCGTTATGTTATGGCTAATGTTTATTGATCTTCGCCCACCTACACCACTAATAAGTAGCAAGGAAGGGGTCGAAGCAGCTTTTACCCGAACCGATCGGGATTGATTTCCACAGAGAGTTATGTATATGGGAGTTGAGTTTCTAATTGACCTAGTGGTGTGTCATGTTCTTAATTGCACTTCTCATCATAATGGGTTTTGTAATTATCCTAAAGTTTAGACTAAAAGAGGCTATTATCTTGCTACTATGATCTTTTTGTGGATTTTTCTCAAGTAATAAAAAGCACTAGGATTGCAACTTACTCTTAGGCGAGTGCCTAATGGGGTCTAAAATCGAGAATAACCTTGTGAATTGTGGGTGAATGACATAACCTCATAATAAATTGCTCATCCAATACCTCTCGGTAATTTGGGTGACTTTGCCCGAATTGGCCTTCTCAAGCACAATTGGGTGTTCCAACAAATCAAATGGAATGGCTCAAGTCGGGTGTAACTATCTCTAGTATTCACCCTTTTACTGGGGATATCTATCTCTTGAGTTCACCCCAATACCTTGTTAGCCTAATTACCTAGACTTGGATCATCTCTCTCACGAATAACCCTAGTCATGAAGGCATGAGATAGTGTTTGCAACCACTAAATCTGAGAATTAAGCATAAATTAGACTAAAAATCAAACACCCAATCACAATTTCATCCTAAAATGAAAGACCCATTAGTTACCCGCACTAGGGTTGGGTCACAACCCTAGCTTAAGGGTCTAGCTACTCATAATTGAAGAAGAGGCTAAGATATATGAAGAAATTGAACTCATAAATGTAAATTACAAGAAGGAAATCCAAGAAATATTGTAAGAACTAAGCTAAAATAGCTCAAAATAGAGTAAAACTACTTTTGAAGTTCTCACTCTAATAGATGATACCCTAAAAAATGAGAAAAGATGTATTTATACTAGGCTAAAAATACTGGACAAAATTGCCCCTACGGAGATTTCGCTCCCAGCGTAATTCTGAGCGCTTTGGCGGTTTGGCTTCCGTTGCAGCGGAATAATGGCCGTTGCAGCGTTCTTGAACTTTGCTCACTCTCTGATTCTCCATTCCGCTCCAAGCGAAATTCTAAAGCGCCGCAACGGTCTCTAAAACGCGGCAGCGGAAAAATGTCGATGACCGCGTTAGTGTGAAAACCCAACTTTGTTGACTCTCTGAAGTTTAAAAATGCTTCCAGCGTAATATTGAACGCTGCAACGGTGGAGAAACCGCTACAGGGGAATAGCAACGCGGTCAGCGGTGGGAATTGCCTCAAAAACATGCTCTCTGAAGTTTGGCACCGGGGCAGCGATTGGAAATCCGTTGCAGCGAAGTTACAACCGCTGCTGCGGAATATTAGCGTGGACACCGCTTTTTCTGGGTACTGAGATAATGCAAGTTCCTACTCCTTTTTGAGTCTTTTTAGGTCAATGTTCACAATTCAACTCAATACCTGTAATTTAAACAACTTGCATCAAAATGTGAGAGTATTTTAACCAAATTCGCCTCAAAACCTAAGAAACGGGAGTAATATCTTCGAAAATATTCAAAATCCGGCGCGTAGGCCCGAAGGTTGACTTTGTTGGCTTTGCGAGCATAGATGAATATTGTTATCAATTGTTAAATTATAAGTATCGGAGTATACTTTGATTGATTTTCACGTTGTTTGACTAGTTTCGGATGGATGGGCATCGGTTTGAAGTGTTAGAGAGGCGTTGGGGCAGGTTATGGAACTTCGGAGCGAGATAAGTTTTCTGTCTAACCTTGTGAGAGGAAAACTACCCCCTACGTGATATATTTGAAATGTGCTACTTGTGTGGTTTACTTACGCATGAGGTGAGGAGAGTCCATACGTTACTAGATTCATGTTTATGTCCGGGTAGACCTAGGACTTTACCTTGCAATAAATTATATTACTTGAATTTAATTTTTAGCTTAATTATTTGAAGACTATAAGTAAACGTTGGTAAGGATCATGTTAGATCGAATCTCAATTCCGTGAACTATTTGGTAGGACAACCGGTTGATGGTAAATATCATGTTTACGTTATGTCTGACCCAGTATAGTAAATACGCGATTCGTATGTCGGTAAGTTTTTTCTCTTCCTGGGGATCGGGCCGAACGCTTCGACAGTATATGTATATATGATATGCATCCATGCATCCGGCCGTATGACCTCGGCAGTATATGTACACGACTAAATAGATCGGGTCGAACGCCCTCAGCATAGTTGGTGTGTAAAATTGCTAGGAGTCTGATTACCCACCAGATTACCATCTTGGTTGAACTTGGAGATTACCTAGTATTCTCTTTATGACTTGAGATTGAAGATTTTATTGATAGATTTTATTTTTCAAGATAATATGTGGCACTTGAGAAATTTTAAATTGATGACATTTTGTGAACGAATTTCGTTATCTAATGTACCTTATTCTACTGATCATGTTGTATTTTTATTCTTACTTATGATTCCTGCATTTTATTTATTGGACCACTAGTAAGTGTCGATGTGGACCCCTCGTCACTACTTCTTCGGGGTTAAGCTAGATACTTACTAGGTATGCGTTGATTTACGTACTCACGCTACACTTCTGTATTGAACATGTAGGATCTGACAGGTTCATTTGGTGGTCATCCTGGCGCGTAGGTGCAACTGATGAGGGGACTTTATGGTAAGCTGCTTCTTATGATATGCACTGCAACCCTCAGAGTCTCCATCTTATTTATTGACTTGTCTATTTTATATTCCAGGCATGTGTTGTATTATTATTGCACTCTTTAGCATACGGTCACGCACTTGTCACACGGGGTTTTCGGGATGTTCTAGAATTTGTTTATGGTTTTGCTTAACATTGGCACAGTTTTACATTATATTTTATTTAAATTATTAATTCCTTTATCTAATAGATTCATGATTACAAAATTAATAAAATGAATAATTAAGTTGGTAGTTCACTGTTGGGCTTGCCTAACGACGACGTTAGCGCGCTATCACGACCTATAGTGGATTTTGGGTCGTGCCAATGAATACCTCTGGAACAAGTGTTAGAAAATACAAACACACAACGAGCACAGAAATAACATCCACGGAAATTCTTTCACCATATAATTACTCTATAAGGTCCAAACAATCAACAACAACTCTATATATCTTAGCACAATCTACACTAAGGACTTGTCATAAACAGCAGTGCAGAAAATTAACCGAACATCCCAATGTGTCCACGAAAGCATACACAATGCCCCGAATCTACCACGACGGCATACATGATGTCCCAAATCTACCACGGCGTCATACACGATGCCCTAAATCTACCACGACATCAAAAATATAATTTCTAACGCTCCAACGTTATAGCACGAGGCTATGTCACATCACACTACACTAAAAATCACTTATTAAATAATTTTAGTTTTTTATACAATAATATATATTTGTGCTTGATCAAAAACCGATTCTATCAAGCGTAGGCTTGTCCCAATACATGGATCAAACAGACAAAATATACTTTCAAAACAGGTCTTGAAAAAACAAGCATCAAAGCTTAAAACCTCACTTACTTCCCTAAGGAAAGGTTTCCCAATTTGGTGACGTCCAAAATACCAACCAACTAGCCTACAATGACCTTAATCTTACGCGCAAATGCTATCTATGATCATTGTTGTAAGCACACTACAAATTAATTTTGTTTTTACCACAAAACAAAAATCATTGCCAATTGCCAATCTCTATTTGGCTTTTCTATTCCCTATGTTTACTTTTACTTGGCATATATACTAAAAATAGATTTTATTTTTATTTGTTACTTTACGCATATCAAGAGAAGGCAAACTTTTTTTCCTGTTATATCAACAGTATTTATTACTCATTTCAAATCATTTTGTCAAATCCAATAAAATATGCATCAATTAATATGGATATCATAATAAATTATGCACTTCATTTATTTTTTAAGGGGCGTGAAAAGTCAAAACATGTCAAGTAAAAGTAAACAAAGGGAGAGAGTAATTGCTTGCCGAATAATGCCCTTCTCTGGAAATTCCTTCTTGATCATCGTAATAGGTCCAAACAATTGATCTAAATGTAAATAGATATTTGTGCACACCCTGAAAAATAAATAATTATTTATTTATTATCTCTATAAGATTTTAATAAGAAATTATAATTAAAGAAATAAATTAGAAAACTACAATTAATTAATGGGTTATTGTTGGATTTTTAAGCTATTAATGCTTAAAATAGGGTGAATGAGAAATGAAGGGAAAAATAAAATATTTGAGGTTCTCTCCTTGATTGTCCCATATGGGAAGAGGAAAAGGTTTTTGATGGGTATATAAGCAATTTCTCTTCTTCTAGCTCATAAAGAGTTAAGAAGAAGGCAAGCCTCGCGCCGTCGCCGTCGCCGTCGCTCGCTTGCTGGGCTTCGGCTTCGGCTTCGGATTTGGTCAAATCAATCAATTGATTAATTTTTGGACCAAATTTATTTGTTAATCGTAAATATTAACATAAATGTTATTAAATATTTGTTTTAAATTCGTTCAATCCTGGGAGGAAATAATACATAACATTGGGTACTAGGAGGGGATTAAATTCCTTAAGGAAACACTGTGAATTCAGTAGGCTCGAATTGATTTTATCTTGTTTACATTTCTGTTTGAATATTATTTTATTATCTCCAGAATTATTTTACAAATACAATTTACTAACAAGCTTAAGCAATTTAATTTTTATTTTTTGTATTTGTGTTATACTAACAAGCTTAAAGAATTAAATTTTTGTTTTTTGTATTTGTGTTATATATACTAACAGTTATTACATATTAATGTTGTTCTCGTAGTCCCATTAAACAGAAGAACAGTATATTTACTCATCCATCCATGGCCTATTTATTCATTTCAGTGTTATTAGTAATATAATATACACTTCAAGTTGGCCAGTCTCCAAGCATTTGGATAGTCTCAAAGTGCATTAATTTATATTTTTTGATAGGATATGCGAAATTTTAAAAGAGAGCTTTGGTATAACTGGTAAAGTTATTGTCATGTGATCAGAAGATTACGGTTTAAGCCGTGAAAACAATCTCTTGCATAAATACAAGGTAAGGATACATAATTTATATTTTTTGATAGGATATGCGAAATTTTAAAAGAGAGCTTTGGTATAACTGGTAAAGTTATTGTCATGTGATCAGAAGATTACGGTTTAAGCCGTGAAAACAATCTCTTGCATAAATACAAGGTAAGGATACATACAACAGGCCCTTCCGAACCCGCACATAGCGGGAGTTTAGTGCACCATGATAAAAAAAAATCAAGAATTCATTTAAGTTGTGCATGTCCATTAGTTATTAGAGCTGTACTTGATTTAATGATGAAGTACATGTGACCTAATCATTTGAAAAATGAGTTACTATACTACGAATATAAGTATAATTATGCCCCAATGAAAAGGACTATTCATAATGAGAAAGGGAGAGTATTATCGGCGGATCTGCCATACTTTCATTTCTTAACTATATGAGTTGCACATTCATAATTAAATTAAATTTTATTTTTCCATTTATATAAAGCTAAGAAAATCTTATTTATTCTCCTTTGTTTTCTTAATTAAAAAACATAATTAAAAATAAAACAGCAAATAAAAAAATAAGTATTCCAGAGAGAGAGAACTACTTTTATATTAATAGATTAAATTCCCATGCATGTCTTTGCAACTATATAAATTGGAAGCATCAACATGAGAAGTTTCCTCTCCTTTTGTTCAATAATATGATGTGTCAACTTCACGATTTCGATTTTAAATTTTCAAAAAACTTTTACGGTTTACTTTGAAGCAGAAAATTGATCCATGACACTCGTGTCAATGTCGAAGGAAATCGAAGTGATCAAATCAAATTTAGTGATATAAAATGAAGGAAAGTTCGAGAAACAGAGGAGCTGAAGAAAGATATTTTCATTTCTTTCTTTCTGTGTAAAAATCATACACTAATTACAATTATGAGTCCTATTTATAAGTTGGCCATGTACATATCACATACAACAAAATAAATAGAATGGGCCTCATGTTATGGGCCAGTACATAAGAAAAGAATCAGAATTAAGTTGGGCCTTCATCTATTATAACCCCCCCCCCCCCCCTCAAGTTGCGGGGTGAAAGAACCCTCAGCTTGCATAATAGGTTGTTGTGTTGAACACCAGATAAGGATTTGGTGAAGATATCAGCAAGTTGAGAAGCAGTGGGGATGTAATGAAGAGCAATCAGACCATCAGCAAGCTTCTCCCTGATGAAATGGTAATCAAGCTCTATATGATTGGTCCTCTCATGCTGCACAGGGTTCTTGGCAATACTTAGGGCAGCTTGGTTATCACAAAAAATGGGAACAGGTTGAGACACATGAACACCAAGGTCACCCAAGAGTCAAACAAGCCAAGTCAATTCAGCAACAGTCTTCCTCAAAGCCCTATACTCAGCCTCGGCAGAAGACAGTGACACAGTAGGCTGCTTCTTTGATTTCCAACAAATAGGACTGTCTCCAAAGTAATAAAAAATCCAGTAACAGATTTTCTGGAAGTATAACAAGTAGCCCAATCTGAATCAGAATAGGCTGTTAGAGAGAAGTTCATAGACCTGTTAAACAAGATACCCTTCACCGGATCATTAAGCAGGTACCTAAGGACATGCAAAGCAGCTTGCATGTGAGGATACCTGGGGGCATTCAAAAACTGACTAAGATGTTGCGCAGAAAAGGACAAGTCTGGTCTGGTGTGTTGGAGAAAGTTGAGCTTCCCAACCAGTCGTCTGAAGAGTGAAGGATCATGGAGCAACTCTCCAGAAGTGGGAGTGAATTTGCTATTTAGATCTAAGAGAGCCACAACAGGAGTGCATTCAGAACACTCGAATTCATCCAAAAGGTCTTTGGCAAACTTATGTTAATTGACAAGATAACCTTCAGCAACAGAAGAAACTTCAAGCCCCAAAAAATAGTGAAAATTGCCAAGATCTTTGATCTTGAATTGATCATCAAAGAAAGATTTCAAAGATCCCATTCCTACAATGTCATCACCAGCTAACAAAATGTCGTCCACATATACAGCAAGAACAACAGTAGAAGAAGCAGAAACTTTTGTGAAAAGAGAGTAGTCATTAAGGCTAGACTGATATCCTTTGGAGAGAAGAGCACGGGATAGTTTGGCAAACCATTTTCTTGAGGCTTTTTTGAGACCATAAAGAGACTTTTTAAGTCACAAACAAGAGGAGAACCATCAGGAGAAGAACCAAAAATAGACAACCCAAGAGGAACCTTCATATACACTTCTTCAGAAAGGTCACCATGCAAAAATCCATTGTTGACATCAAGTTGGTAGACAGTCCAAGCCTTCTTGGCTGCAACAGCAAGGAGACATTTGATAGTTGTGAATAGTGCAAGCAACGGGTAGCGCTTGCCATATGAAGAAGGCGACTATACAAATGGAGAAAATGTCTCACTATAATCAATTTCAGCTTGTTGAGTGTCACATCTAATAACAAGTCTGGCTTTGTACCTCTCAATGGTTCCATCTGACCTCTGTTTGATCTTATACACTCATTTACAGGGAATGGCCTTCTTTCCAAAAGGAAGAGGGGCAATGTCCCATGTCTGAACAGCTTCAATAGCCTGGAAATCTTTTAGCATAGCTTTCTGCCAGGCAGGATTGGTTACAGCTTGCTGATAATGTTGAGGTTCATGCATGAGAGGAGAACCTGAAGACTGAGGAACAGAATTACAAACATAGTCCTGAAGATGGACTGGAGGGTTGTGCGGTCTAGATGATCTTCTAAGAAGAGGAAGGTGAGGTGCATCAGAAGGACCAGGAGACAATGACCTTGATACTGAAGGAGAATGGGGAGAATAAGGAGAAGGTGAGATATCAGAATAAGGGAAAGTTGTATCAGAAGAAGGAGGAAAGAAAGTAGAAGGAGAAGAGGTAGAAGGAAAAATGTGTTCGATGAAGGATACATCTCTAGAGTATAGGATAGATCTGTTATGCAAATGAATGAGTTTATATCCTTTCTTACCAAAGGGATACCCCAAGAAAATACAAGGTATAACTCTGGATTGAAGTCTGTCTCTATGAGGTATAGTAACAGAAGCATAGGCCAGACAACAAAAAGATCTTAAATGATCATAAGATGGTGGTTGACCATTCAAGACTTCATAAGGTGTTTTGTTTGAAATGATTGTGGAAGGGAATCTATTAATGAGATATGTAGCTGTAAGTACACATTTCCCCCAATATTTAGTAGGTAGTTTGGACTGAAACAAGAGAGCTCTAGCAGTTTCTAAGAGGTGCTTGTGTTTTCTTTCTACAACCCCATTTTGTTGTGGAGTGTGAGAACAAGTGGTTTGATGAGATACACCTAAAGAACTAAGAAAATCAGCATAGGAGGAACAAGATTCCAATTCAAAAGCATTGTCTGTTCTAATAGTCTGGACAATACTATTGTAATGGGTAGAAACCATGGATATAAATGCTTTAATGATAGAGAATGAATTACCCTTGCAATAAAGAAGGTGTGTCCATGTGACTCTGCTATAGTCATCTACAATGGTCAAAAAATATTTGAAACCATTGTAGGTGGCAGTATGGTAGGGGCCCCAGAGATCAATGTGAACAAGTTCAAAAGGCTTTGAAGAATGTGTAATGCTAGCAGGGAATGAAGTCCTTTGTTGTCTTGCCATGGGACATATTGGACAAACAAAAGATTTTTTAGATGAAAATTTACAAGGTAGATGTGGAATAGAAAGCATTTTAACAAAAGGAATGTGTCTCATTCTATGATGCCACAAAACATCATTTTTATTAATGGAAGTAGAGTTACAAGAAGTAGGAAACACTGAACTATCAAGGGGAACAGGAATGGGAAACAGGACTAATGACATACTGGAAAGAACAATCACTAGATTTTACATCAGAACAAGAATTAAAACCAAAATCAGATTTGTTGGAGTCCATATTCAGAATGTATTGGCCATGTTCAACTCTACCAATTTCCAGTGTCCTCTTCAGAGAAGGGCCCTATAGGAACAAGGAGATGGTAGTGAGAATAGCATAGCAACTGAGTTGAGTGAGAAGTTGATGTATAGAAATCAGATTGAATTTAAAAGAAGGTACCAAAAGTACATTATTCAGTGTGATAATAGAAGACAAATATAGACAACCTAGAGAAGTAACTTTAACTTTGTATCCATTTGGCAATGTAACAAGAGAAGGTGTGACTAGAGGTTGTATGTTATGAAGTAAGTGTTTATGGGGAGTCATGCGGTTAGTGGCCCCGGAATCTAAAATCCAGGATATTGAATCTATTTTAGATGCACTAAATGCAAATGAACCATCAAAATTAAAAACAATGTTGTTTACCAAACCTGCAAAGTTGGCATAAGTAGTAGGTGATGATGGTGTTGAAGCAGAGGATGATAGTTGAGCCTGCTGAAACAAAGACAGGATATGGGCATATTGTTCCTTAGAGAAACCATGTGGAGCATCAACAGTTTGCTGGGCATCAGAAGGAGAAGGAGTCTCTGGAGTAGACTCCACATGAACAGAAGCCGCAACTCTTCTAGTTTTGGTGATCTTGAAATCTGAAGAAAATCCATGAAGCTTGTAACACTTGTCTACTGTGTTCCCAGACTTCTTACAGTACTTGCAAAATAGCATGGATTTCTTAAGGTCAAAGTTCACTCTTTGAGAATAGTTTCTGGAGTTATTCACCTGAGAAGGACCAATCTGAGGAGTAGGAGATTTGGCTAGGAATGAGGCTGAATCAGAAGAGAACATGGGGGAATCAGATTTTATCTCTTTCTGTTTTTCATCTCTAATAAAAATAGAATATGCCTTTGCAACTGATGGTATTGGACTCATTATCAGGATGTTGCTCCGTACGGTGGCATATGTATCATCCAACCCAGATAAAAATTGGACTACTATTGTCCCTCAATAAACTCAGGCAAGGCTCCACAAGTACAGGGTCTACCAAAAACACATATACCAATTTCATCCCAATAACCCTTCAATTTTGTAAAGTATGTAGCTATGTCAGAAGATCCATGTGTAGTAGCTGTTATTGCCCTTTGAATGTTGTAGTATTGAGAAGTATTTGCAACACCATACCTCTCCTCTAGATTATCCCAAGCTTCCTTAGCAGTTTTGTAATACAATATAGTCTTGGATATGTCCTTAGATAACGCATTCATAATCCAAGCTTTAACCATATTATTGCATCTCTCCCAATAAGGATAAAGTGCTGAGGTAGGTGCATGTTTGGGTAAGGAACCATTGATAACCTAAAGCTTGTTTTTAGCTGAGAATGAAATAATCATACTTTCCTTCCACTCTCCATGCCCTATTCCAGCAAAAGGAACAGATACTAACACCGTACCTGGAATATCAGAAGGGTGAGGGTATAAAGGATGAAAAGGATCGAGGTTAGGGTTCATTTCTGTGTTTGGAGGTTTAGCAACAGTAGGTATTTCAGAATCAATGGCCATGATTATGAAATTATCACAAAAACGGACAAATCACACAAAATATTTATAGAAATGTGCAAAATCAGTTCACCAAATGTGCGAAAAAACCCTAAAATTGTGTTGATGTTGCGAAACTTGAAATTTGAATGAACTTTGCACCAACAACACAAGTTGAAGACAAAATCATACAAATTGAAGATGAAATTGAGATTGATACTGAAAATCGTACCTTCGACGAACAAGAAAATCACCAACACTCGTAAAATCGACGATGCAACAGAATTTGTTCTAAATGAGAAAATCAAACAAGAAAAACATAATTCCTCCCAGAATCAACTAGGTTTGCTCTGATACCATGTCAAAGTCGAAGGAAATCGAAGTGATCAAATCAAATTTAGTGATGCAAAATGAAGGAAAGTTCGAGAAATAGAGGAGCTGAAGAAAGATATTTTCATTTCTTTCTTTCTGTGTAAAAATCATACACTAATTACAATTATGAGTCTTATTTATAAGTTGGGCATGTACGTATCACATACAACAAAATAAATAAAATGGGCCTCATGTTATGGGCCAGTATATAAGAAAAAAATCAGAATTAAGTCTTCATCTATTATAACAACTCGTAACACATTTAATTTGCTAAATTCCTTTTATTTGTAATGGGGTATGAAAACATGTTTCATGTCATCAAACACGTATTTTTATCATGTAATTACAGAATGCAACTAAACTCCAGAGCAAAGTTATTTAGAGCCCGTTTGGCCATGAATTCTTTTTTCACTTTTTTCAGAATTTTTTTTACTTTTCTTTGAAATTGGTGTTTGTTCGGAAATGAAAAAATCATATCATTTTCGTTCATATCACTCACAAAAACTCAAAAACAACTCTAATTTTCAAATATCATTTTCGTGTATTTACTTTTTTATACTTTGACACGGCTTAATAAAAATAGTGGGTATGTCCGAGTACTACTTTTAATAACAAACCATTCCATTGATCATAAGTTCTGCATATTACAATCATTGTTCTCAGAATGATTAGATGGAATAGCCATAATCATTTCTTGCATAGCAAAAAAGTATAGAAAATGAAGGCTCAAGTACAATCTCTTCTCGAGAAAGAAGTGGGCTATTTGTCCTTTCTTTTGTAGCTTAATTTCAACTTGATTTCGAACCAATAATGAGTTAATTACTTAAATGGTCACTCAACTATCTCAAATTATCTCATAAAGTTATTTTTAATTCGTTTGTAACAATAAAGTCACTGAACTATGCATATTGCACTCAGAAGGTCACTCAACTAGATTTTTTAAATTTTTGATTGTCAAATACCTATTTTACCCTCTAAATTATAAATATTTATCTTCTTTTTATTTATTTTTAAAACTTTTTAATATTATGAATTTTGCCTTTTAATTTATATTATGGACTTACCTATAGAATAAATAAATTTTTTTATAAGTAAAAAATAAAAAGTATTTAAACATCTATAATGCTGGAATAACAAAATAATGAGCATAGTAAAAAAATAATTAGAATAATTTTGGTATTAACAACAAAAATTCAAAAATTATTTACACAATTCATAATGAAAGAAAATAAAGGTTGTAAAATATATATATTTGATGCACGTAATATAAAAATAATTATTCAAATAAAGGTATTCTATAATATACACTATATATTCTTGAAAATTATGCTCAATTATATTATATATATTCCATGCACGAGTAAACATATCATATTTTACCCTATATAGATAGTCCACCTGATTTTCGGTGACATAACTTTGTGAGTCAGAAAGCTGGTAGAAACATAATAATATAATTGAGCATAATTTTCAAGAATATATAATGTATATATTATAAAAAAATACCTTTATTTAAATAATTAATTTTATATTACGTGCATCGAATATATATATTACAACCTTTATTTTCTTTCATTCTAAATTGTGTAAATTAATTTTTAAATTTTTGTTGCTAATACTAAAATTATTATTACTAACAAATTATTTTAATTAATGTTTTACTATGCTCATTATTTTGTTATTCCAGCATTATATATTCTTAAATTATTTTATTTTTTAATTTGTAAATAATATTTATTAATTCTATAGGTAAGTCATAATATAAATAAAAGGAAAAAATCATAATATTACAAAGCTCTAAAAAAATAAAACAAAGATAAATGTTTATAATTTAGAGGGTAAAATAGGTATTTGGCAATTCAAAATTTGGAAAATTTAGGTGAGTGATCTTCTGAGTGTAATAGGCATAGTTCAGTGACTTTGTTGTTACAAACGAAAGAAAAGTGACTTTAGGAGATTTGAGGGAATTTTTACATTCCTATACCATATATGAAACCTTATTACCCTTAATGTTTAAGGTTTGACTTAATTACACTTAGTATACCAAATTACCAATTCTATACCATACTTAATTAAGGGTCTAATTAATTGGACGTTTTTTACTCCTTAATTAAAGGTGTCCATATATCCCACGTTTCTCTCTCCCCATAATTCCTAACCAGCGCCGTTTTCCCCTCCCCTTTCTTCCTCTTCTCCATTCCTTCTTCTTCTCATCGTCTCTCTCTTTCTTCAAAAATTTGTTGGCTTTTCTTTTGCAGGGAAGATAATGGTTAACTTTTCAAGAGTTTTATGGTAATGATGGCAAGCAACTACCTGAAAGAAAAGAAAGATAAAGATTGGAGCTAAGGCTTGAAAGATAAAGATTAGCGCTAAGATTGGCGCTAAGGCAAGCAACTGCGTGTTTGAAGTTATTCCCAAAGTTGGTATACAATCTATGTATAATGAATACATAGATTGTAGTTTAATTGAGATCTAACGATATTGAGATCTGTTTGACTTTGTAGTTTATTTGTAGAGTTTTTTTATATGAAGAGAAAATTTTGTAGTCAACAGTGAAGATTGGTCAATCAGTGAAAGCGAGGTTACAGGCAGGCTAGCAAGGAGGAAGGGTGCTCCTGCATTGAATGAGAAAATAAGAGTCCAGAGAAATAAGAAATAGTGTCATGTTTATGTAGTTTAGTTGTTGCTAGTTGGTAGTTGAAGGAGAATACACAATTTTCTGAACAAATCTTTTATGTTTTAGTAGTTCACTTGAATATAAATTGGTTGTTTTATCTTCATTTGTTCAATCTTTACAGCACTGTATCTTAGTTATATTAAACGTAGTTATTATGATGTTAGAATACAATTTGTCTACAAAAAAACTACACATTATCTACATTCTGGACACACTCAATGTCGTGATTGTATATAATTTTGTAGTTGAATATGTTCATAATTTGTATGAAATACCTCCAAGTTGTAGGTAATTTCTTTATATAATTTTCAGTTCAAGTTAAATTACACAACAAAATATCTACAAGTTATCTACAAATTATCTACAATCTACAATTTAACCACAATTTCTCTACATTTTATCTACAATCTGGAAACACTGTATATTACAGTTAATTTTTTTTTAGCAGTTGTATTGTAGATAATAAATATTAAAATTCAACTACAATATATCAAAAACAGATTTAGATGCTTAACACAGAGTATCTA
>ML292795.1:26075-36915 GCA_005239495.1 Nicotiana undulata | reverse complement strand
AGAAGCTGAAGGTGGTTTTGTAACTAAATATTCACCAAGAGATTGTAAATATTTATTTGTATACTTATTTTTGTTCAAAAATATTTTTGATATCCTTGCCTTTAATAGCTTCATTTTCGTTTTTTAAATTGAAAGGATTGGCAACTACTGCAGTGTTGCATAATTTGTTAAAAATCCTTGCGCTGGCGGGAGTTGTGAGATTATTTCTTCTCCAGAGGAGGTTTTCCAAACATTAGAAACATTGACGGATTTAGAAAAAGGGAAATCTAGTTGGTGATATTCCGCATAAACTTCAAACCAATCAAAGAAATTTATTTGTTTTTCTACGGAGTTTAAATTCATATATATATATACATACATACATATATATGTGTGTGTGTGTATCTCGTAAAGCAATGTCCAACAACTCAACCTTTCTGTACCACAAAGAAACCAGAGAAACAACCAATACTTTTCCAAAATAATTGCAACAAGACTTAACAACAAACTAATAAGCCAAGTAGTCATAGAAACCATAACGAACATAAAACAATTAAGACATGAATCAATTAAATTGGAAACGGGGAATGGATCATGTTTAACAGACCATTTGGCGGTGCATAGATACTCGTCACCTCACCTATACACCAAAACACACCTGCAATTCACATAGACCATAGCAAATAAGTGGGGATTCCTATTCCTTCAAGACAAGGTTAGACCCAACACTTACCTCAATTTCGCAGGCTACTCACATCTCAATTATAGCTTTTCCTTTAGAATCTTGCTCTAACTTGCTCGAATCTAATCATAATTAGCTCAATATCATTAATTAAGGCTAAAGGAACTAATTTTATTGAAAATTACAATTTTTCCTAAGTTTTCTATTAAAAAAAATGAAAACTCGACCCCGGGCCCGCTTGGTCTAAACTCGGGGTTCGGACCAAATTACGTTTACCCATTCACCCACGAACCCAAATATACAATTAGTTTCGAAATCCGGCCTCAATTCGAGGTAAAGATTCGATTTTTACAAAATTACCTGATTCTACCCAAAACCTCAATTTTTACTATGAAAATTCTTAGTTTTTGATTTAAAAGTGATGAAAAACAATGAGTAATTGAAAGAGTAAAGTTTAGAATTGATTACCTATGACTTGGGGATGATATTTGGTGAAGAAATTCGTTCCTAGGGCTTTGGGTTCGAAAATTTGAAGAAGAAGAAGTCTGCCCGTTTTATATATATTTTTCTACCAGCTATTCTATCTCGTTTCTCGTGCCAAACGATCCCGAAACTCGATTTTTGTGTTTCATGGATTCCTTGTGAAATTCTAGTCAAGTTAGGCTTTTGAATCACTCAATTTGACCTTATAATGAAGGAGATATGTAGGTTTTAATATTTGCAAATAATGCAGATTTTTAATACGCCGTCAGTGGCAATTTCGTAATTAACCTGAAAAATTTGGAAACTTTAGTAAAATGACCATAAAATCCTCATACGATGTCCAAATTCGATGATTCTTTTTGCTACGGGTCCGTAATTACGATACAGATCTAATACTTTATTAAAAACATAAATCGGAGCTCATTTGTTCAATATAATATCATTTATGCTTGAAGAAACGACGTCGAAGCATAAGAAAGAACGAGCGCGACCCAACACAAACCTATTTGAAACTCACCCGAGCCCTCGGGGCTCTAAACCAAACATGCACGCAAGTCTAAAAGCATCATACAGACTTGCTCGTGTGATCAAATCATGAAAATAACATGTAAAACTATGAATTAAACCCCAAAACTCATTATTTTTCTCAAGAACACTTAAAGTTCACTATTTATCAATCGGACGTCCGAATCACGTCAAATAAATTCCGATTCTCACCAAATTTCACAGACAAAGCTTTAATATCATAACAATCCTGTATCGAGCTCCGGAACCAAAATACGGGCGCGATACCAACGGTTTCAAACGTTAATTCATTTCTTTATTCATTAATAATTCAGCAAAATACTTTCTTTCAAAAATTGATTTCTAAGTCTTGGGACCTCGGAATTCAATTTTGGGCATACGCCCAAGTCCCATATTTTACTGCGGACCTCCCGGGATCGTCGAAACACATATCTGAGTCCGTTTACTCAAAATGTTGACTCAAGTCAACTAAAACCAAATTTTTATTTATAAAAATTATTATTTCTTATATTTTCACATAAAAACTTTTCGGTTTTACGCCCGGACTGCGCACGCAAATCGAGGTAGTTAAAGTTAATCTTTTTATGTCTAATAAGCCTAAAACAGAGTCTAAATTCATAAAATGACCCATTGGATCATCACATTTATATTATGATTTTTTCTTTCTAATTTATATTATGGACTTACCTATAGAGTAAATAAATACTATTTATAAATTTAAAAAATAAAAAGTATTTAAGTATATATAATGCTGGAATAACAAAATAATGAGCATAGTAAAAACTTAATTAGAATAATTTATTAGTAATAATAATTTTAGTATTGACAACAAAAATTCAAAAATTTATTTACACAATTTAGAATGAAAGTAAATAAAGATTGTAAAATATATATTCCATGCACGTAATATAAAAATAATTATTTAAATAAGGGTAGTTTATAATATATATTATATATTCTTGAAAATTATGCTCAATTATATAATTATGTTTCTACCAACTTTCCGACGACACAAAGTTTGTCACCGAAAAGTAGAGGGACTATCTGTATAGGGTAAAATATGTTATGTTAAGTCATGCATGGAATATATATATAATATAATTGAGAATAATTTTCAAGAATATAATGTATATTATAAAATACTTTTATTCAAATAATTATTTTTACGTGCATGGAATATATATTTTACAATCTTTATTTAAATAATTATTTTTACGTGCATGGAATTTTTATGTACATGGAATTAAATACTTTTATTTAAATAATTATTTTTACGTGCACAGAATACATAATTATTTTTACGTGCATGGAATATATATATTTACGTCCATAATATAAATTGAAAAGGGAAAATTATAATATTAAAAAGTTACAAAAAATAAAAGAATATAAATATTTATAATCATGAGTGCAATAGACATAGTTCAGTGACTTTGTTATTACAAATGAAAGTATAATGACTTTAGGAGATAATTTGGAATAGTTAAATGACCATTTAAGTAATAGACTCTAGAAAAAAGCTTCTTCTTACATTTTTTTCTCTTAACAAAAAAACATACACCAAAAAACTCGCAAATGCCTATTACAGTGTGCACTTTAATTTTTCATGGAATTACAAAATAAAACTAAAATACGAGAGAAAAAGCGCATCAAAATTTTCTTTCAATTGAAAGATGGGTTTCTTAATCTCGGCCTGTTAATTAATCACTTGATTAATAAGATCATCCAACAAGATATTCAAATTTTTACTATATTATTATATTATTAGGTATACTTTTTCATAAATAATTTTTTTTTATATTGAAAATCTTACATTTTAGGATCCAAGTGAAAATTAAAGGAACAAACAATCTCTAAAGAAATTAAAAGGGCTAACCTAATTTGGTAACTGGAAAAAAAAAAAAGCAGACCAAGGTGAAAGAATGCATTATGATCTGTGCAGTCTTCAACGCAACAAACAAGTTGAGAAAAGCAATTACACTAAAGGGTGTGTTTGGTACGATGGAAAATGTTTTCCAAGAGTATTCTTAAATAATTTTGATACAATAAACATGAAGTCATAAACTTTCGAACCAACAACCTTCCGAATCCACAAATTTTCTAAACTTTTGAACCGTAAAACTTTCGGAACCGCGAAATTTCGAACCACGTAAACTTTATAATTTCCAGGCGAAATGGTTTCCTGGCCACTTAAACTTTCATGGATTTTGAAAACCGATACACAAACTTATGAGTTTCCCATTTGAACACTCGAACTCGTGAAACCCATAACTAATAAACACTTTTGACCGTTGACTCATCCCATGTGGCGTCAGTTGGTCCTAGTCATCTATGTGCGTGAGTCTCGCGACTTTTAGGAGCGTGAGAACCCTTTCCCAACGCCCAATGGTAAAAAAATGGGGCCTATTTAAGTGGGTTCTTATTCCTTTAATTGCCCTAACACATTACCCCTATATTATATAGCATTGGCAGCATTTGAAGCTTCATTCCTTCCTATTTCTTACAATCTAAAGCTTTATTTAATTTTTTTTTTCTTTTTTCAGACTGTGAGAGTGATTCAAAGTCTTGTATTTTGTCATTGTGGAGTTGAAGCTCATATTTGCATCACTTGAAAGCCAACAAATTCAGGAAGAAGGTTTTATGGGTGCTCAAACTATGGTCAAGCCAATTCTTGTAATTTTTTTAGGTGGTTTGACCCACCTCTTCCAGATCACTATAAACAAGTGATTTCAGGACTGTTATCAAGAATTAGAGAGAGAGATCGACTACAACGTAGGAAGAGGATCATTGTAACTTTAGTTGCTGTATTAGCACTAATAATTGTAATTTTCATCTTAGTTTAGTTAGCACTAATCAGTGTCTTCATAACCCTATGCACAATGTTAGTGACAAAATGAATGATGTATTTTTTCTGGAATGGAAAGCAGTTGTGACATAAACAAGCAGACATATATAAGCAACCAAGTTTCATCAGCCTTCTTGGTTGACAAAATTAGCACTGAATTTCTGTCTAGTAGCAGAAATAGTTTAAGCAAACAAAAGAAAAGTTCTGCAACTAACAGTTAACCTACATTATACGTTCTGCCCTAACACACTTAGAAATTAAGTTCTGCCAGAAAAGTTCTGAACTAACAGACTTAACACAAGTTCATTCACAAAAATTAACAGAAACCATATGAACATTCAGTCATCTTCAAGGTTGAGATTGGTTGATGTTTGCTGAGATTGGCTCAAGTTTGGACATGGAGACTAGCTTGGCTGAGATGAAGAATGGACTTGAGGTTGGCTAAGGCTTGCTTGAGTTTGTCTTTTCCTCAACTGTTGTTGAAGTTGCCTTTGTGTTATAGCATTTCTTCCTTGCCACCTTAGTCCAGGTGCACTATATCCAAGATCAATATTGGTCTGCCCAGCATCCACTATTTTTGTAGGAGCAGAATGTACCCTATCTCTTGAGCCACACTGCAAATCATTAATGCTAAATTACCACAAACAACTAATATCTAAATAATAATTCAAAATTCAGTATTTCTTGATTAATCTTACCCTTTTTATCAGTGTTCATGAATCACCAAACAGAATACCAAATCCAGTAGTTCTTGGTCTTCCTCGAAGTCCACTAGCTCTTGGCCTTCCTCTAACACTAGATATAATATCCTCAGAAGTCCTTGAGCGCATACTCCCAGTATCCTGATGCAAGATAGAATACTATCTAGTAATTTAAAGGCAGAATGCTAATAAAGATTAACTAAAGTAAAAAGTGAATACTTACAGATGCACTTGCAACAGCTGATGGTTGGGTATTTGTGGTCCAGGCAGTTCCTGAATCACTTACAGGAGCTGATTGTTGAGTTGTTGTTTGAGCAGCTTGTGATGGTTGAGTAGCAGAATCACCTGTTGTTCCAAATCCTTGTCCTTTCTGAAATTTTCAAAAAATAAAATGAGTTATAGAAATAAAATGAGTAATGAAATTTCTGAAATAGAATGTATTACCAAGATAGAACACCCCTTCTTGTTATGGCCTATTGTCTTGCAATGAGAGCAGGTCATTGGTGACCTTTTTCTTGATCTCTTACCAAACTTCTTTTTTTGTTCATCTTGAGCCTTTTTTTATTTTTGTTAGGTCTACCAGGCATCTTGGTAACTACTAGAGGCTCAACAGCTGCATTTTGTGTTGATGTCCACATCTCCATGTTGGTCACTGGCTGTATGTAAAAACTAAAAGCCTTCAGGTATTTTTCTTTCCTGTACCAGTGAACAACATAGTCAACAAGCTCAAATTTCTTAAAGAACATTGCACATATTGCATGGGAGCATGGTATTCCTTTGAGCTGCCATGATCTGCATGTGCATGTATTGTTGGAGAAGTCAACAATATGCTTGTAAACCCCATGTTGTATCTCATACCTAGTGTCCCCATTCCATTTCAGTTCATGCTTAACTGCATATTGAGATTGTTCCTCTATGTACCCCATTGCCATAGGAGATACATCAGAAATCCACCTTGTTGCAAATTCTCTCATGCCAGTCATCCTCTCTATCACCTTCACTCTAATCTCTTCTAACATGGTTATGATAGACTTGTGCCTAACAGACAAGATCCAACTGTTAAAGGTCTCACACATGTTGTTCTCCACAAAATCACTTTTACTCCAATCTTTGAAGAATGCTCTACACCAACTTTGTTTTGGGTATCTCAGTAGATCCTCAATGATCTTATTATCACCTAATTTTGCCAACTCATCTAACTTAGCCTTCAGATATGCTTCAAATGAATCCCTTGCACATGCCCAGATCTTATTCCTTCTTTCCTCTCATTTCCACTTTTGTTTCCAGTTGCTCCATATGTGTCTTGCACACATTCTGTGTTCAGCATTTGGAAACAACTCAGAAACAGATGCAACAAGTCCTTTAAGCAACAAGGAAAACGGTTAGAATAACAGAAACAGTTAGAGTGAAGTATATACCTTTTGCATATCAGAAATAATGGTCAGCCCTTCACCTTGGGATTCTGTGAGCTACATATCATGCATTAGGCACCTAAAAAACCATGACCATGTGTGCTTTGTCTCCTTTTCAACCACTGCCCAGGCAACAAGGTACATTTGGTTGTTACCATCTTTACCAATGCATGATAGTAGCGCACCCTTACACACACCCTTCATAAATGCTCCATCAAAGCCAATAACATTTCTACAGCCTTCCAACCAACCTACTTTACAAGCATGTAGACAAATATAGATACCCACAAAAACCTCTTTACCAGGTATTGTCTCCTTTGAAGTCTTCACAACAACAGTGCTTCCAGGATATGTAGACCTCAACATGTCAGCATAATCATATATTCTAGCAAACTCCTGCTTGTAATCACCAAGATACTGACCCATGACCTGATGTTTAGCCCTGGCACATATAGATTTTCCCACATACACACCATACTTTATCCTAATCAAATTCTGTAACTTCCTAAGATTTATGTCAGGTTGGTTGATAATCTTGTCCTTGAAATGTTTAGCTACCCATGTTGTATTAGCCATCTTGTTTCTAGTTGCTCCAAAACACTTATGAACATGATAGTAGCTACTAACAATGAAATTCCCTGTGTTTCCCTCCAAACTTCCCAAAATATGCCATCTACATCTTGTTGAGTTCACACATTTTGGCCTAACCCTATGTTGCTCATTATGCCTCAACTTAATTTGAACTCTTCTTTGAACAACATATTCTTGCAAAGCAGATTTGAACTGCTTCACACTTTCAAACACCATTTCCAACTGAAAACAGATTTTTTTACAAGCAGGATCAAAGTATACCCTGCTGTTGTATCTTCTTGGTTGAGGGTTATGCACCCCATCTTCTTCTACTTCATCATATGTATCCTCACTACCTGGATCTGAACTGTCCAGATATTTCTTATCCCCTCCCAACTTTCCAGCATATTTGGATCCCCTTATCTTTATACATGTCTTCAAAACCAGGGTCTATACCTACAGGTCCACTAGGTATCTCATCAGTATTAACTTCATTAGATCTTAGTTTACTACTCTTTGCATTCACTTTAGCTTGTCTAGCAGCAACTACTTCAGGTTCTAGGGCACTTCTCTCCCCATTAATATCCTCATCAGAACCATATAATGACTCATCTGTATCATCATCATCTTCAGAAATAGCCTCATAATCCTTATCCTCACTCTCAGTACTTACCTCATCACCCTCAGCATCACCTTCAACATCACCCTCAGAATCAGTTGCTAAATGAAAGTTATAGAACTCACATTCATCTTCCCATGAGTGTTATCACCCTATTTATATCATTGTTGGGTGAGTGAGTTGCCCTAGCATTAGCATCATTGTTAGGTGAGTGTGTTGCCCTAGCAATACCATCACTTGTTTGCCCATGTGGCCTATCATTAAAGCCACATGGCTGAACATCAGTGGGCTCCACATTTAAACCACCACTACTTAACAATTCATTTAGGTCTAAATCAACACATGGTGTATTAATTGTATGACAAATATACACATCAATAAAATCCCCATCCTTGAGGTCTTTACACAAAGCTAACACATCAGCATCATATTTCAGAAATCTAAATTCTCCTTTTTGGTTAATTTTATCTACTGTTAAGTACCCCATATCCTTAGCCCAATCATGAAAATGTATTATATGCAATTCATCAATGTCAGCTTGAAGAACAACTGGCCAAGTTTGTACATGTACATACCTCATAAACAGGTCAGCCACTAACCACCCTAGATGATGAAATTATAATTTCACATAGACAGCCATTGAATTCTGCCAAAAAAGGGGGGCCAAGTCAGATACACTTTAACCCTAAAAAGCCATAAACTTTAATAAAGTGGTGATCACGCCCAACTATGCCTTATAAAAGACAAAGCGGTCGTTACAAATATAATCTGGTTTATAGTCCGGAGTCGAATCCTCAGGGAACTAACCTATCTATTACAACTTTTAGTGATGCTAATATGAGCTCAACAATTTCCGGATGCAAGATTTTTATCAATAATTATTGGAATATATTAACTAAAGGAAGTAATATTAAAACTAACAATATTCAAGATTGAAGATAACTCTATGGTAGAAAGATCTAGGGTATTGATTTCCCCAATTGCTAGACTAATTCTGGACTCTTGTGCTATAATCTCACCGTATTACTCTATGAGGATTATGAGCTATGGGTTAACGCAATTATTCCTCGATCAACTACGGTAATTTACTAGATCATTCTCTCGATCTACCATAGCTGTTAATTTACTCAGCTCTGAATTATCCCACCAAAGTTTCGTTATTTCTAACCCCACTTTTAAATTAAAGTAATGAATCTCTTCAATTACCCAAAAGTCGTGTCGCTCAACAACAATCTAACCTAGTATTCTTTCTCAAGCAACACAAGGCAATTAGACACGATTAATCAAGGGCCCATTCAATTAATCACCATACAAAACATAGTTGAACAATCATAGATTAAACCCAGCTCGATTGTAATAAAACTGAGTCAAAATTTCATCTAACAATTGGTTCCATCAACCCTAGACGGATTGTTTAGCTACTCATGCTAGAACACAATGAAAGCATAAAATAATTCATAATTCCCAAAATAATGACAAAAGATGGAGAATAGAAAAACTCTAATTGTAGCTTGGTCTTCTCACACTTGTTCTTACCTCAAAATTGAGTCTAAAATAAGCTTAAACCTTTCTTGGACGAGTTTATAGGGTTTAAATAGGGCTAGGCTAATTTCTCCCGTTTTTACACTTGAGTCCCTGAATTTTCTGGGCTTTGCACGAATCGACCGCGACCGCGGTGAGTTGCATCATTTCTGCCTCGCTTTGTTTGTCCCACCGCGTTCCAGCCGCGGTTGCGGTGGGCTTCAGTCCTGCCATCCTTGCCCTTTTCTTGCTTATTTTCACTTGGGTTCTTCTTGATTGGTCTTATATTCCCGTGATTGACTCCAAACGCTCCAAAGTATCTTCCGAACGTGGATTATTTTTTGCAAAGCATAAAAACACTATTTAGAGCATTTTGTTGTCATTTTTGCACTTAAAACAACACTAAAGTATAGTTCATTGCGAGTGTAAATAGCGTCTATATAGCCTACTATCAAGTGGGGGACAAGAATGTTTTGATTTCTTAACCCCAAATGCCATATCACTCATGAAAAAGACAAGGCAAAACCCCTAAAATAAAGTGAACATTCGACTGATTTTCCCCAAAACCCTAATATAAAATCCCCCAATTTGTGCATGCGGACAAAAGCCCTATTTTTAACCCCAAATGCCATATCACTCATGAAAAAGACAAAACCCCTAAAATAAAGTGTATATTCGATTGCTTTCCCCAAAACCCTAATATAAAATCCCCCAATTTGTGCATGCGGACAAAAGCCCTAAATTTTTAACCCAAAATAACAGATGATGCATGCAGACAAAAATAGCTTTGAAAATCAAACATTACCCACATTATTTCATAATAAATTAGACGAAATAATAAAAAACAACATCAAAAGAAACAAACTAACCTTCAAGGGCTAAAACGTGACTGAAATCGAAATCTCTGACCAAACGAGACTCGAACAGCTTTTGAATAAAGAGGAGGGGACCCCAATCAATTGGTTTTAGAGTGAATTTGATTAATTTGTGAAGGGGTGACTAATTAGGAAGTCATTAAAAACCTAGGTTTAAGAGGAGAAGTGTGGTTAGACAGAGAAAGGAAAACGAAAAATTGGGGATTAGGTTGGGTCTACTGATTAAAAAAGGGGGGACCCCAATCGGTGGGGGTTTATTTTTTCGCCTCTGACGTGTAACGTTACGATTGGCTTAGTGCTGACTGGACGGACACGTTAGCTGACTGGATGGACACGTTAGCGAATGTGTAATACAGCGCGGATGGTCAAGGGTAAAATGTGTTTATTAGTTATGGGTTTCACGAGTTTGAGAGTTTAAATGGGAAAGTTCTAAGTTGGTGTATCGGCTTTCAAAAGTTCTACAAGTTTAAGTAGCCAGGAGATCATTCTGCCTAATTTCTAAACCCGTAAAATTCGAAACACATAAACCTCTGAACTCGTAACTTTGGAACTTGTAAAATTTTGAACATGTAAACCGAAAGATGAAAAAAGCAAAACTGAAAAGATAAAAAAAAAAAAAAAAAAATCC
>ML292795.1:0-25883 GCA_005239495.1 Nicotiana undulata | reverse complement strand
AAAAAAAAAAAAAAATTGTGCGAGGGTGGGGTGGGGGTGTAGAAAAACGAAAAATTAAAATTACAAAAAAAAAATAAAAAAATTTGGGTGGTGGGATAGTAGGGGAGAGAGGGCATGGGGTGGAGTTAGGTGGGTTGGGTGTGGGGTGGGGAATAAGGTTTGGAAGTTTGAGAAGGAGTTCTGAAAAACATTTTCCTCCAATTGAAGGAAAATGTTTTCCAAAACATTTAAGTCAACCAAACATGAAAAAATTAGAAAATATTTTCTTCACAGTAGAATGGATCCAAAGAAATAAAATTTACAACTAAAAAATTATGACAAAGCTGACCTAGAAATTGTTGATTTTGGGAGATTTTTTCAACCTTTGAGATCATGGGGAGAGATTATGGAGGTGTGAGAGCTATTTACATCATGGGTGAAAGTAGTGGACATCCAATCTCTATAGGTTTACAACAATTACCAAAAACCCAAGTACATTCATATGAAGGGATGCCTTAAAAGACATAACGGCTAAAAACAGACACCAAGCCCACCTTCATACGCTATTTACTTCTTCCCTAACTCTTTCATACTTGATGTTTGTCAGTTACACTAAATTTTTGTAATTATGAGTGAGGATGCTGAACGATGAGCCTGGATTTAGCGGATTAGGAATCAGCACAATAAACATAAACACTTTTCAACAAAGGCGTTAAAGAAGTGGTCGAAACAGATTCCCTAGGGATTTGATTATTTGCCTACACATGAACCTTGTGTAATTATATGAATCTCGAGTGAACTAACATCTTCATTTTTGGTAATATATATTGCTAATCACTTGCTCTTTCTGTTATACATTTACTTGATAACAAAGTTGTAGTAATTGATAAACATTACTTCTTTTTTCTCTTTAGGAGCAATAAATCAGGTATGAACTCATCATTGTCATGGCTACTTTTTTCAACCCCAATAAGGGTAATGTTGACTATACCTTTGGGACAGTATTTATTACAATGCAAATTAGCTATAGGAGAGCTCTTAACACTATTATAATTCACGGAATATTCATATCACTAATTGTCATTTCATTCTTTTAGTTTATATTTATTATAAGGAATAAAATTTTAATTGAAATAAATAATATTTGAATTCTATTAGAAATGTGTGTAGAGATGGTGAATCTAGATTTACCATCTTTAAAGGTATCGATGATAAAGATAACGACCAAGAGTGCCTGCAACAAATATTGGCATTCCTGCCTAGGTTATCCATAATTGCTTTTGTTTGCTTTAACTAGTATTAATTTTTTGTGTGGTGTTTCGACTGGTTTGTAGCAGGTTTGGATCAGTTTTGTGGGTAGAAACATACAACATGAATATTGAATAGTTTTTACAGGTTAGGCAAGGTGAAGGCAGAATAAAAATAGAAAACTACCAAATGACTTAGTCTTGCCTTCTTCCTTTATGGAGAGAGCAAGAACCCATACTTGGAACACGAATACATATGTAAGAAGCCCAGTTGGATCACTAATTCATAGATGAACAACTTTGAGAAAGGATCTCCCTCGAAAGGAGAATAAGTACCATTATAGCTAGCCTCTATTCTCTTGAATAGGTAGGCTCGGTATGCTAAGGAAGCTTGGTCTGCTAAGGGCTCATAGGATGTAGGACAGATAATAGAAACGAGCTAGAGGGTAGGCTTTAGAATGGTTTACTAAGACTCCATTATACTAAAATAGAATGATAAGTAAAAATAGTAAAAAACCATATATATCTAATTAAATCATTATTGTTCATCTCGACCGGAAATTGTCTCTCTACATCCTTCAAGGTAGAGGTAAAGTTTGCATATACTATACCCTCGGCAGCCCTATTTTGTGGGATTACATTAAGTTTATTGTTGCTCTGTAGGTTCGGACACTATCATGTTGACCAGACAAATAAGTCATAATACAATTCACATTGATCATGCACAAAAACCTATTCTTTATTCTTCAATGTATAATTTTACTCAAGACTTTATTTTAATATTATTGATATTATTTTTCTTTCAAATCGTATAACCCATGATTCGGCATACACATACAACACACGTGCCGACTGATAAATAGTCTAAACCCATAAGATGAACATTAACATCTCACAAACAGAACTTCAACAAACAGCATCCTATTAAAAGTTATGGTGAGGCAAGCTTGATGAGAGGGAAAACTTGGGAAGAAGCAGTAAACATTGGACTAGTAATATATAGCCCACCTACCTAGCGGAGAGCAGAAATCAGAAGAAAACACTGTAATTGTAATGTTTAGAGCAAAAACTGGACAGTATCTCCAAAACAGATACTACTATACAAGTAACTCACAACACATACAAGCTTATCTATCTAATAGATGCTTCAATAGTTCCATCAGGTGACATGTCAGCAAAAAATGTGGACTCTCGCTTGGTACTGAAGTCCTCGAATGAACAAGCAGTGGATACAGATGGCGGCAATGACACATTAACTGAGTATTATACAAGATTCAGATTACCTAGATGTTAAGATCTTGAATACGAGTAAAAGTCTGACGAAAGGTAAGAAGATTTTGGTGATGCATCCATACTATCACTTGACCTTTGTGTAGAAATATCAGCTACAAACTCATCGAGTGTCTAAACAAAAAAACAAGCAAATGAAAGTTTCAGATAATGATTCTTTTTGTACTTTAGCAAATATACTTGGAAACAAGACATAAGAGGAAGTTTCAGGCAGAACACATTTAATATGATACTGATATCATGAGTAGAATTCTGAAATCAGAAATATTGGGAACATGGTCTCAGAAGGCCTGCACCAAAATCTGCATTTGTTTGCACCACACATATACACAAACCACATAAAAAACAATCTTAACACACTGCTTGTACATCTGTCTCAAGGTAAACAAGTCACTGTTGCAATTCCTATGGTCCCAAAGATCCCTGATTTCTAGTTCAAACAGTAGCAAGATTAGTCTTGTAACTATGAAAATAACTAACCTCGACAGCTTGTTGCAGAGCATGACACATCTCTACAGTCCTCCTCCTCTTAGTGACAACTTCGTCCTGCTCTTGCAGCAAATCTTCAAAAAGGTTCTCTCTGTGGGTGACTCCAGGAGAGGCAGAGTAATGATCAGAAGTGGTCATAACTCGAAGTAAGCACATAAACAAGGTAATTCTACATGATCCATGGCTTATAGACTTCCATCCATAGTTCACTTAAGAGAAACACCACAACCAAAGAGAAAGGAGAGGGACAAGTCATAACTCATAACAATGAGTTGATCTACAGCCCCACATACAAACAAGACAACGTTTGTGAAGGTCGAACCAGGTTTGGCAATCCCAGCTCATGAAATTACTGGTTTGGCTCTCCACATATTATGTTGCAATTCTACCAAGTATTCTATCTAAAAGATACAAATATCATGATAGTTGGAATCTAAAAATGCAAAAATCTTAACAAGAAACGCCGATAAAGAAAGATTGTTCGAACTGATTAATCAAACAAAAAAATAAGTCAGAAACCTAAGACAACAACCAGAAGCAGAATTGACTCAGGTGATAGGAACTCTACCCTTGGATTAGAAACAAGCACAAGCTGAAGAATGAGTTGTCTGCTTATGAGGAGGTACTCCTAATTCAGGTAAGACAATGTTTTCAGATTCTTCAGCATACAGGTTACAAGTCTAACAAGGATGTCAAATCCATCTTTGTGGGATTTATAAGATCCCAAAATCAAATAACATGAAAGAGAAACACTTGTCCCAATGAGCATACCGGTACAATTTCTCTATGAACGTGCCAAGAAGACGCCTCTTAGCATGATTGACCTGGAGAAATCAGCAGTGAGTGATAACAAAAGGGCAAATGCTTGCAGAGTGCTATACACACAGCGCAACAAAAAACATGCACATATATACTTAATATTGGCTGCATAATAAATGACCAAAGCATTAAAACAGAGGGGGGAAAGTTACCAGATAATGCATAATAGCTTTTGGAACCAAATCCTGTATATTCCTCCTCACAATATCATAGTAAGATGTTATGAGTACTTTCGTCACTATAATCTCCACTTGGTACTCTGTTTCAGTTTCTCCAGGCCTCAAGATTGATGGTGGCTAAAAAGAGAAAGTAAGATGGCGAATCACAAAGATAAGATATTTCATCACCATGTCTGTCGTTTCTCTCTTTTATGATATGTACTCGAATAGTATGCACTTACATTTTTCAATTGTATAACAGGGGGTGCCTGGTCAATATCATGCACCACTTCAGCAGCATGTCTCTTAGATGAATTCCCTACCGATGATCCTCGGCTTCCAAATAGGGAGGAAACCCCCCACGTCCTTGTGGTTGAGGTACCTAAAATGCATTTTGTAGCAGTTTCACATGTTACTATTACAAAGAAAGTGGTGAAAAAGCGTTCACTTGTCTCTATTTTCATTTTATATGAAAAAGAATCAAGCAAATTGCAAATAATTCAATTAGGTTTTGCAGATGATCTTTTGTTGTTTTGTAGAGGAGGCTTGATATCTGTTCAACTGCTCTTTAATTGCTTCTCAAACTTCTCCAATTGTTCTGGACTAGCGGCTAATGTTGACAAGAGCACTATTTTCTTTGGGGGCATTGACAATGTGGTACAAGATGAGATTTTGAATATTTTGGGGTTTACAAAGGGGGAACTACCTATCAAGTACCTTGGGGTGCCTTTAAACTCTAAAAGACTTCCTTTGATGCAATACTATCCCCTCGTGGACAAGATGCTGGGGAAAATAACATCCTGGACCTCCAAGTTTCTTTCTTACATGGGGAGGTTGCAGCTAATCAAAACTGTCTTATTCTCCATCCAAGTCTACTGGTCTCAAATTTTTGTACTCCCTAAGAAAATAACACATTTAATTGAGGCAACTTGTAGGAACTTCTTATGGGGTGGTGGTGTGGAGATGACAAGGAAAGCCCCATTAGCCTGGGACAGAGTATGCTGGCCTAGAACAGCCAGTGGTTTCTATGTATTACACATTGAGACATGGAATAAAGCTGCAGTCTGCAAGCTTTTATGGAATCTATGTACAAATAAAGACAAGTTATGGGTGAGGTGGGTTCACATTTACTATGGGAAGGAGAGGCAAATATGGGAAGTGGAGCCACAACAAGCTTCTTGGATTCTGACTAAGATTCTTAAAGCTAAAAAGTACTTAGAGGGAACTGGAATGAGAATGACTGAAATGAGAATGACTGAAATGTCTCAACTGAAGACCTTCTCTACCAAAAAGATGTACCAGAAGATGAGAGGTGAGTTTGTAAAAGTACCCTGGAAAAAGCTCATGTGTAACAAGTAACAACACTTCTACTCCTAGATGGTTGTTTATTTTGAACCTGGCAATACAGAGAAGACTAAGCACAAAGGATAGATTGACAAAATGGGGAATCATTGAGGACCTACACTCTGCTACAAAGAACAAGAATGTCTTAATCATCTGTTTTTTGAATGTGAATTCTCAAAGATGCTATGGTACAGATTACCACAATGGCAAGGCATACATAGAGCTGTGATGATATGGCGGGATGAAATAGACTGAGCAAGCAGGGAGATGAGAAGTAACAACCCATCGGCTGATATCTATAAAATGTTATTGACTGGTTGTGTCTACTATATTTGGCAAGAGAGAAATGTGCGTATCTTCCAGCACAAGCAGAGATTTCTAGACGTTATACTTAGAAGTAGAGGTTGCAGGAAGAACAAACTTGGAAAAAAATTAAATACTTTTGATTTTTATCCTTAGCAGTAGAAGTATATGATGATGGAGGATGAGTAGCTTTGCTGGAAATTGGGACTTGTGTCCAACTAACCAGACTGCCAGTTTTGCTTGTTTTTTCCTTTGGCAACTAATCTGTACATTTCTCTACTTGGTAATAAAAGTCTTATTGACCAAAAAAAAAGAATCTAGAAAATCATTTGGACCATCAAACAGCAGTTGCCTATATAGCATAAATAAGTCTAAAGGTACACCATATCTTGCACTTTATCCAATACAAAACATCAGTTGGACATGGTACATCCCATGACATTGAATGTGAGTAAATTTGATTTTTTTGTCTGGACAACAAAAATAGTTGTGTATCCTCAGAGTGTCTCAGGAGAGATCCTACTTCTCTTTTATCTTCGATTAGATGCAAGGTCAAAATAAGAGGAATGAGAGAAAATTCAACTCAAAAGCTAGACTATTCCCTCAACCTTGGTTGGAATTTTATGTAAAATTTATGTGGTTTACAATTTGGAAGTTATAGATTCTAGAGAATCATAATCTACTCTGGCTGATTACAGTATTAACTGAGAAAGAAGAAGAGATGGGAAATATGATGATTGATTATTCCCTCAGGCTATTCGGGGTAAAATGACCTTTACAAGGATTACTAATAAGGAAAGAAACAAAAGAGAATAATTAGATTCCTACAAAATCTCCTAATTACTTAATTACGGGGAATGGGATATGGGAATATTTCCATATTTACATAGTACATATTTTTACCATATTTAACAAAATCAATATAAATCATTAGCACATCTTATGTATCAGTTACCACAATCAACACTCCCCCTCAAGTTGGGGTGTACCTGTCATATGCTTCAAGCTTGTTGCAAAAGTGTCCAAACAGAGGTCCTCGGAGAGATTTGATAAGAGCATTTGGCCGTTTGATCCGACGAAGTTGCTACCTATTGAGTCCCACATTGGTGCTTTAGGGGTGGGATGGTCTCTTTCTATGGTCTTGGTTAATCACCTCATTTGCTAGCTTTTGTGTTTGAGTGAGGCCCAAGGTCCACTTGTTTATCATGGTATCAAGAGTCAGGCCCATCTCAATTTATTGTTTGTCCGATATTTGGTCCCCATCTTATATTGTCCACGCTCCAGATGTCCAATTTTGGGTGTGCGCAGGAGAGGGTTGTTGAGTCTCACAACAGTGCTTTAGGGGTGGGATGGTCTCTTTATATCGTCTTGGGTAATCCTCACCTCATGAGCTAGCTTCTAGAGTTGAATTAGCCAAAGGTCCATTTCTTTATCAGTATCAACGCATCAAGACTTAATCTTCTACTTAAGAAATGAAAATCCACCTCTTTATGCTTTGTCATTTCATGAAAGATTGAATTTGAGGGAATGTGAAGGGTAGCTTCAATGTTGCATATCATTTTCATCTATTTGATTTTAACACGCCTTAACTCTTGGAGAAGTTGTTTCAACTAAATAAGCTCACAAGTCGCAAAGGCCATAACTCGATATTTTAGTTCTATAACATCTCGCTTTTGCTATTTCCAAGAGATTAGGTTCCTTCCCATCATAACACAATATCCAGAAGTAGAACGTCTCTACTTCTATCTCACGGAGAACCTGCCCAATCAGCATCAAATATCCAACAATGTCTGAGCGAAGCTTCTTTTCGTATAACACTATTTGTCCTGGAGCTCTCATGTATCTAAGGATGTGGACTACTACGGCTCAATGACCACCACGATATAATTTGTGAGGAACTAATATGCCACACTTACTACAAATGAATTATTTGATTGTATGATGGTGGGATAATTCATTCTGCCGACCAGTCTTTGATATCGGAATCTTCACACGGTTCCCCCTGTCCAAAGTGTACTTTTTTAATGAGATAACAATGCCTATCTTAAATTGTGCTAACTCGAAAATGGAAAATGGAATGATCTTGGAAATTGTTGTAGACCTAAAGTGATGGTATTAGATGATATATCGAGCCCAACACTCTCTGAGCAACAAACCTTGAGGAGATTAAGTAGTCGGACAGACGCAATTATGGCAACTAAAGAGAAGGTGTGAGTGTAATACCATAAATCTAAGTGCACCTGTTCGCAACAAGGCGAGCCTTCTTCCAATCAATTTTGCAAGCAGGACTCGCTTTACGCAGCGACACCCAACATAAACTTACCATTTGGTAACTAAACCAATTCCAAGTGTTATTAATGTAAAAAGCAGTCTCTATCATGACATCTCTCCACCTTTGACATTCCAATGCTTTGCCAATAGTTTTTGGTATAGGAACAATAGATAAGGTATACACAAATGTATAATATGACAGGGAGATGATAACTCAAATTGTGTGTGTATCTGTGTCATGAGAAGAGTTAGCATTGGTGTTAACAGGTGGACGAGCACATCGGAAGTTAGACTCAAAAGAAGAAAAAGATTGACTTGAGGTATAGGAAGCAAAGGAACTGGTAAACCCTGAGGATTAGATTTTTGTTCGCACTGATTGGTGAAAAAAAGCAAGGAGACATATTAACTAAGGTAATATCTACTAATATAATCTCTTTATCGTTTGATCATAGCATTTGAAACCTTTCTGAAGACAAGAGTATTCTAGGAAGACACACTTAATCAACTCTCAGGCTGAAGTCTTTTCTAGGACTGTGATCATCAACAAAGTAAGCACATCCAAACATCTCAGTGGTAGATGATGTGGATTTTGAACAGGAAACAGAATGGAATATGGACTTTAAGGATCCAATACAGCAAAGAGCATTCTATTAATTTGGAGTTAGTAATACCATTACTAACAACAAATTGATTGTGAACCTCAGTACTATTTCCGAAAGATAGAAAATAATTATGAACCATCTTCATTAAGAACACCATTTTCAGCGGGAATAGCAATCAATAAGCTGACAATATAATGAAACCCCAAACTTGAAACAACACGACTTGGACCAATATATAGAAGTGAACAATATTAAAGATAGACGATACTCTTGAATGAAAAGGGGTGATGGGTATGAAACCACACCTGTTGTATTGCTGGCTTTCTTAATTATATTGAGTATATATGCAAGCACAATCGCCAAAGAGCTACAACATAGCAACTGTACCAACAGTTGAAAACCTTCGGTAATAATTTACTCTAATATAAAGTTTCAGTAGGACGAAAGATCATAATAGACTGTCTCGAAATACTCTCAGAAAATTGATAATGATTCATTTAACCAGAAGAATCGCAAACGATCGCAAAAAAAAAAAAAAAAAAAAAAAAGAAGAGAGAGAGAGAGAGAGAGAGAGAGAGAATTCCAATTCAGAGATTGAGTTCTTTGCGAGTAAAGAGGATTACATACACAGACCGTTTCAGCTAGTGCTAAGCCAGTTAAAGTATTCTATTAATGTAACCTTAAGCTGTGCTTCAACATGAATAACAATTGATTAAGATATCCAGATTAACTTACTTCTCCACGTTGTTGCTTCAAGCCCCCATCCCCGCGCCCCAACCCCCGAACCAAAAGAAAACTCTAACCACCTTCTTTTCAATGTTTTGCTCCCCTCTATTCATCTTGCATTATCAGCATCAAAAGAAGAGGAATAAATGAAAACAAGGGGAGATCAGGCATGGGAAGAAGATCAAGAGGCCATACAGGTTAATAAGTTTCAAGGAGCTTACCTACTGATGCCACTCTATCATTGTCAGATTGAGTTCGACCCACCTTAAACAGTGAAATGCACTAAATCAGCAAGAACTTTATTGAAATACTAATAACACAATAATGCAAGTAATCTTACAAGCAATATCTATTTCTTTTCATTTTTGATAAGTAATATTTTAGATATGTCAAGTTTTGAGGAAAGTGAGCATACACTCCCACAATAGCCCTCTGCATTTCATTAAAACATGCAATGGATGAACCAAAGAGCTGACATCACTAACAGACACAGACTTTGCAAGTAATTTGGAACTGTATTCCTGCGTCGAATGATATATTGATTCTACTGTTCACACCCAACGTGCACAGAACACAAAAGAGAGCACAAATCTCCAAGAGGAATATGAAAGAAATGGGTCCTCTTAACTAGAACTATTTCATAGAGATCAAAGCACAAGCAACCAAGAAAAGTAGAGTAGCTGATCACGAGTTATTCTTATCACTTCAAAACATAGAGTTTCTTGTGTCACTTGAATGTTGAGTATCACATAGAAAGACAGTTGCATCACACACCTTGAGACAAAATGTAGAGTAGGAAAAGAGTTCTAAAGCCTTATCGCTAAATACTTGAAAATATATTGAAATCGAGAATCTGAGGATTTCACTCCATCCCTGATCCAACTTGACTCTCAACTGGATCTTACAGTGCAATTCTTCCTAGATGAATCTTACAATACAAAATTGAATCTCGCACTGGATAAGGTGGAGTAGAAGGAGTCGTGCAACTCCCTTTCTTCCCCAACGGAGTCACACCACATCTAATGCAACTTTCAGGAAAAAAGTTTTTGCTTTTTAATTTTTTCTATTCTGTTCGGTGACCCTGTTTTTTAGTCTACAACCCTAACAGGTAACTTTGGATTGACCGCTGTCGAATTAGAAGAGAAAAGGGACAAATTGGGAATAATTTGCTTGATTATTCCCTTAAGCTGGATCAGGAATTCATGGTATTTACAAATGTATACAGTCTTGGTAAGCAACTAACTCTAGGCATAATTAAAAGAATCAAATAGGATAATAATCAAATCCCTAATGTGACCCTATAACAATCTCAACACTCCCCTTCAAGTTAGAGCAGTACATATCTCTTTTTTATATATATAAAATAGAGCAGTACATATCATAAGCTCCAGCCTCCAAGCTTATATAATTTATTTAATACAGAATCCTCAGATGGATTTAGTAAGAACAACCTTTAGCTGGTCATTTGAGTCACCAAAATTGGTGCTTATGCATCCAGACTCAGTCTTTTGTCCAACAAAATGACAATCTATCTCTAAATAATGTCTTTTAATGAAAAGACGTATTTGTAGCAATTAGTAATGTAGCTGGAATTTCACAAATCAGTTTCCATCGGTTCATCTCCTCATTTTAATTATTGAAGAAGTCTCGGCCATGTAAACACGCATGTAGCTGAAGCCATGGCACGTTCTACCGTCGTCGTGCTTGAACTAAGCCACGATATCTAGCTTTTTACTTTTCAATACCATTATATTCCATCCAATTAAGAAACAAACAATACCTTAAAATGGATTGTCTATATGAAGGAAATCCATCCTAATCTCATCAGAATATTAAATAACATGTGTATTTCTTCTATCCTCGTATAGCAGACCATAAACTAAAGAGCCCTTGATATACCTTTGGATGTGACTTACGGCATTCTAAATTGTTGTCACAAGGAGCTTAAAGAAACTGGTTACGCACTTTGACAGCAAAAAAAAAAAAAGTATCAGGCCGTGTTGAAAGGATATGCCTTTAAGTTGGTACATCGATTTAGATTACATACTAATCGAGAAGTGGTGACTAATAAAAGAAAAGGATTCAAGACCGAGTATCATTATAAGGGAGTTAATGTTTGGACCTCTGTGGGCAAACACGTCACAAGATAATGTTGTAAGATATGTGGAAGGTAAGATAAATGTGAGGTCGTAAAACACTGTACAATATGCAAAAGTACAATAATTGACAGTGCAAAGCTGACAAGGGAGACTAAAATCACATGGAGACAAGTTATCTCAAAAACTCTAAAACCAATTGGAGTGCAGACTTAGTTATGAACTGAACAGAATAGACGCAAAAGAATCCATATAAGCAATATCAACTAGGCAGGGATTCAGCTTATTTACTCTCTGATAGTAGCCTATATTATGTAATGTAGACGCTATTTATACTTGTGAGAATGCACGGGAGAAAAATATTATTGATTAAAAAATTGACAATGATACAATGAGCCCTATATATACATAATACATGTCCTACTCCTAATACATATGGGATTAGGGTTATTTACTACTATTTACTATCAAACTAACACTCCCCCTCAAACTGGTGCATATAAATTATATGTACCGAGCTTGTTACATATATAACTAATACGAGGACCAGTGAGGGACTTGGTGAAAATATCAGCAAGCTGATCATTCGACTTCACAAATTTTGTAGTATCTCCCGAGAGTACTCTAACAAAGTGACAGTCAATCTCAATGTGTTTAGTTCTCTCATGGAACACTGGATTTGACGCAATATGAAGAGCAGCTTGATTATCACACACAAGTCCCATCTGACTAATCTCACCAAATTTCAACTCCTTGAGCAACTGTTTGATCCAAATTAGCTCATATGTCGCCATAGCCATTGCTCGATATTCTGCTTCTGCACTAGACCGAGCAACCACATTCTGTTTCTTGCTCTTCCAAGACACCAAATTTCCTCCTACTAAGACACAATATCCAGACGTAGAACGTCTATCAGAAGGTGATCCTGCCCAATCAGCAGCTGAGTATCCAACAATCTGCTCATGGCCTCGATCCTCAAACAATAAGCCTTTGCCTGGAGCTGATTTTATATACCGAATAATGCGGACAACTGCATCCCAATGACTATCACAGGGAGAATCCATAACTGACTCACAATACTTACAGGAAAGGAAATGTAAAGTCTAGTCACTGTAAGGTAATTTAATTTACCAATCAACCGCCTATATCTTGCAGGATCGGTAAGAGGCTCTCCCTGTCCTGGCAGAAGTTCAGAATTTGGATCCATCGGAGTGTCAACAGGTCTACAACCTGTCATTCCTGTCTCCTCAAGAATATCTAAGGCATACTTTCGTTGTGAGATCACAATACCTGATCTAGACCGAGCGACCTCAATACCCAGAAAATACTTTAATTTGCCCAGATCCTTAGTCTGAAAGTGCTGAAAGAGATGTTGCTTCAACTTACTAATACCATCATGATCATTGCCGGTAATAACAATATCGTCAACATAAATGACCAGATAAATACAGAGATTTGAAGCAGAATGTTGATAAAATATTGAGTGATCACCTTCACTACGAGTCATGCCAAACTCCTGAATAACTGTGGTGAACTTACCAAACCAGGCTCGAGGAGACTGTTTTAGACCATAAAGAGACCGGCGCAACCGACATACAAGGCCACTAGACTCCCCCTGAGCAACAAAACTAGGTGGTTGCTCCATATAAACCTCATCCTCAAGGTCACCATGAAGAAAAGCATTCTTAATGTCCAACTGATAGAGAGGCCAATGGCGAACAGCAGCCATGGATAGAAAAAGGCGGACTGATGCTATTTTAGCCACGGGAGAGAAAGTATCAAAGTAATAGAGTCCAAATATCTGAGTATACCCTTTGGCAACAAGACGAGCCTTAAGTCGATCAACCTGGCCATCTGGACCAACTTTGACTGCATACACCCAACGACAACCAACAGTCGACTTACCCGAAGGAAGAGGAACAAGCTCCCAAGTACCACCCGTAAGTAAAGCAGACATCTCGTCAATCATAGCATGTCGCCATCCGATATGAGACAGTGCTTCACCTGCAGACTTAGGGATAGAAACAGAGGACAAAGATGACACAAATGCACAATGGGATGATGACAGACGATGGTAACTTAAACCGACATAACGAGGATTAGGATTAAGTGTGGACCGTATACCTTTTCGTAGTGCAATCGGTTGATCAAGAGGAGACAAGTCCGCAGTATTAGCAGGGTCAGGTGCAGGACGTTAATCAGCTACGCCTGATGCTTGGCGCGGACGACGATGATAAGTCAGGAGTGGTGGAGCTGTAGAAAGTTGAACTGGACTAGGTGGTGGCACTGGAGCTATAGTTGATGGAACTGGACTCGGTGGTGGCACTAGAGCTATAGGTGGTGGAGCTGCAACTGGAACTTTAGGTGGTGGAGCTATGGAGGAAGATGAATGGGGGATAGTGACTGAATCTCCGAAGGAAGAAACTGGCAGCACCTCAGAAATATCTGAGTGATCAATTGGACCTGTGAAGTATGATTGGGTTTCAAAGAAGGTAACATCAGCAGACATAAAAAATCGCTGAAGGTCAGGAGAGTAACATCGATATCCCTTTTGCGTTCTCGAGTAACCCAGAAATATGCAGTTAAGAGCACGAGGAGCTAACTTCTCTTTTCCTGGAGTAAGGTCATGAACAAAACACGTACTCCCAAAGACACGGGGTGGAAAAGAGAAGAAAGGTAAGTGGGGAAACAAGACAGAGAATGGAACTTGATTCTGGATAGCTGAAGATGGCATACGATTAATAAGATAACAAGATGTAAGAACTGCATCCCCCAAAAACGCAGCGGAACATGAGATTGCATGAGTAGGGTACGAGCAGTTTCAATAAGATGTCTATTCTTTCTTTCAGCTACCCCATTTTGTTGGGATGTATACGGACAAGATGTTTGATGAATAATCTCATAGGAGTTCATAAATTGTTGAAATGGGGAAGACAAATACTCTAGGGCATTATCACTACGTAATGTGCGGATAGAAACCCCAAATTGATTTTGAATTTCAGTGTGGAAGGTCTGGAAAATAGAGAACAACTCAGATCTATTTTTCATCAAAAATATCCAAGTGCACCTGGAATAATCATCAATGAAACTGACAAAGTAGCGGAATCCCAAGGTAGAACTGACCCGATTAGGACCCCAAACAGCTGAATGGACTAAAGAAAAAGGTGACTCTGCTCAATTATCAAGACGCCGCGGGAAATGGGGGTGGGTATGCTTACCGAGCTGACATGACTCACACTCTAGAGTGGACAAGTGAGATAAGCCAGGTACCATTTTCTGAAGTTTTGACAAACTGGGATGTCCCAACCGTTTATGTAATAAATCTGGTGAATCAGTAACGGGACAAGTTATTGAAGGAAGACACGATGCAAGTCCATGTGATTTTTCAAGGATAAGGTAATAAAGTCCATCTGATTCACGTCCAGTACCAATAATCCTCCATGTACTGTGTTCCTGTATAAAAACAAGGTCATCAAGAAATAAAACAGCAGATTTAAGTGATTTGGCTAAGCGACTAACGGCTATGAGATTAAAAGGACTACCAGGAACATAAAGAACTGAGTCTAAAGGTAAGGAAGGAAGTGACTTGCTTGACCTATTGCAGTTTCCGTGGCTTGAGACCCATTGGCCATTGTGACCGTTGGAAGAGATTGAGAATATGAAATACTAGTGAAAAGAGATTTGTTACCAGAAATATGATCAGATGCACCTGAATCAGTGACCCAAGACTCGGAAGTTGAAGATTGGGAGACATAAATCATGCTACTATCTGTTAGAACAACGGAGGCTAATCCTGAAGATGTCTGTTACGTGCTTTGTACTGAAGGAACTCAATATAATCTGATAAAGAAACCATCTGGATTGGATTCAATGCATTGGATCCAACGGATTGCGAGTTAAAGGCTTCAAGTACAAATTCCATTATAATGTTGCACAAGGAAAAAGAAGATTTTTTTTTTTCTTCTGAAAATTATTGTTCACGCCGGAAAAATATAAAAGTGGTCCGAATTTGTTGGATCGGTAGGCTCAAAGTTGTAAGGGGAACAAGCTGTCTTGAAGAGGCGTCGCCAAAAAATGGCCAGAAAGTGCTCTACGCGTCGGCGCGTGAGCTTCTGGTGGAGTGTGGGAGCACGTGAGGAGGCTGCTGCTGGAGATTCTTACTGGGGTTTGGTCGCCGGACAATGGTGACTCTTGTGGTAGTGTTGGATTTTGTACAACACTGACAGAAACAAGGCAGACGCAAAAAGCTTTGGAAAAGTTGCCGGAAAAAGGCTTTCGGTGACTGATTTTTTTTTTCCTTCCCGGAATCGCTGGAATTTATGCACAACGATAAATCTCTCACGATTTCTCTGATACCATGTGAGAATGCACGGGAGAAAAATATTATTGATTAAAAAATTGACAATGATACAATGAGCCTTATATATACATAATACATGTCCTACTCCTAATACATATGGGATTAGGGTTATTTACTACTATTTACTATCAAAGTAACAATACTCTAATTTAACCGCACTTTATTGATGTTTAAATGCTAAAAGATAACAAAATGCTCTAATTGAGAAATTTATGCTTTGCAGGAGCCACTCCGAGCTAGGAGGGAGATAAAGAGCGTTTTGGAGTCAATTATGAACATACAAGGCCAATCAAGTGATAGCCCGGATGAAAAAGAGAGGAAAACAAGAAAAAATGCAAAAGGCAGGTCCGCGATCGCGGACTTGGGCGCGCAGTTGATCGCGGAGGAAAATAGTGAAGAGACTAAAGTTCGCGGTCGCAGTTGAGTCCGCGGCCGCGGACGGGCTGGTAAACGCGACAGAGTGTGTAATTTTCTGGGCAATTAACCTAAACCTATAAGAGCCCAAACTTGCCCAGAAGTCGGATGAGGCTTGTTTTAGACATAATTGGAGGCAAGAACAAGGGAGAAAAGATCAAGCAATTCTTTAGAGTTTCTTTCTTCTTCTTTCTACTTATCATTGTGAATCATGAATCATATTATTGTTATGTTTTGCATTAGTATGAGTAGCTAAACATTTAATCTAGGGTTGATGGAACCAATTGTAGGATGAAGTTTTAACTCTATTTTGATATAATAGAGTCGTGTTTGTTCTGTGATTGTTCAACTACGTTTTGTATTGTGGTTAATTGAAAGGGCCCTTGATTAATCGTGTCTAGTTGCTTTGTGTTGCTTGAGAAAGAACACTTGGTTAGATTGTTGTTGAACAACACCACTTTCGGGTAATTGAAGAGATTAATTACTTGAATTTTAAAGTGGGTTTAGAAATAACAAAGCTTTGGTGGGATAATTCTGAGTTGCATAAATTGTTAGCTAGAGTAGTTCGAAAGAATAATCCTGGTAAATCATCGTAATTGATCGAGAGATAATTACGGTAGCCCGGAACTCATAATCCTCATAGAGTATTACGGCGAGATTATAGCTAAAGAGTTAAGAATTAATCCGGCAATTGGGGAAATCAATAGCCCTAGATCCTTCTACCCTTGAATTCAATTTTTGTTTTGATTATTGCTAATTTTATTGTCATTTTACATTAGCTAAATAAATTCCACTGTTTATTCATAAAAATCTTGCATCCAGAAGTTGTCTGAGCTTGTCATTAGCATTACTAAAAGTTGTAGTAAATAGGTTAGTTCCCTGTGGGATTCGACTCCGGACTTCAACCGCATTATATTTGCAGTGACCGCTTAGTCCTTTTTATAAGGCATAGTTGGGGCGTGATCACTCTCTTATTATGTTCCCATGCTAACAACTAGCCTTTTAAGCTTGATTAAGGACTTGTATGATAGATAAGCATGTGATTTTGAGAATTTCGTTTCAGACGACGAGTAATCTGTCTTTGAAGACAAAATGAAGTAGGTCTAAGTAGCAGAATGGATGTAAATGTTTCAAATTACTAAACCAACTAGTTTGGGATTGAGATTAGTTGATTGATTGAAAGTCAATGCTAAACTATCACTGTGAAGGACATTTAATTTTTCAGTGGGCATATCTCGTGATCAAGCAAGAGTCATTTTTGAATCACTTTTTTTATACTTTTTTATATCTATAATTGTGTCGCATCTTCGCACTAAATTCATAATTCACAGAATTGGAATTTCAGACCAGAGCTCCAAATTACAGTAAATGCACATGGAACTTGGAATAATTGTATTCACAGAGACCAGGTAACACATTAATTTGCCTGCTAAACCATTCTAAAAGCTCATAATGCAACGACTTTACATACAAATAAACCAGACTTGCTTATCAACGTATAAAATAAAATAGACCAACCTTGATCCTTCCAAAGTTCTCTACAAGGTTCACAAGTTTTGAATAGTGTAATCCACCCTCCAATAAGGAACCTCAAAAGCAGACCAGTCGTACCTGGCTAGGCAAAGCACCATTCAGAAATTTGGCTACAGTTGCTAATTTGTGGCCCTTGTTTGCTGCTGGATCCTTATCAGCATCATCTCCCTCCTAAATTATCACAAATCACATGCAGCAGTTAATGTTAGAACCTAATGATATCCCTGGTTTTGGAAAAGCAACTGTGTCACTGAGCAGTTTGACATAATTCTATATTTTATATTTGTGAAACAAGAGGAAAAGGGAGAAACCCTACTATTTATATTACAACAAAGTGCTCCAGAGTCTTTTTTTTAATCGGAGAAATATTGTGAGCTTCCTCACTACTGAGAATCCTAAGAAATATGCTACACCATAAACAATGAATATACTGCACAATATTCTACTACTCAAGTACAATGTTTGTATACATTGTTACACTCTCCCACAAGTCGAACCACATGATCATAGGCTCCAAGATTGCCGTACATATATTCTTGGACCTCAGGGTGCATTAGTTTCACCAATTGATTGAATCAAAACTACCAGAGATAATCTGGGCTGCATTCATAGATTAAGTGACCATTGATCTCAAAATATTTGGTCCTCTAAAATACCGACTCAGATGGAATATTTACCGCAACTTGATTGTCAAATCAGTTTCATCCATACTAACCTTCTGAATATTAACTCAAACAACTATTCCAACCACATAAGCTTGGTTGCGGCCAAAGGCATGGCTCCATTTCAAATTTTGCTCTTGATCTGCCAATTATATTTTCCTTTGTACTTCTTCAAGAATCATGTTTTCCCCAATATACGTGATCCAGATGTCGACCAACTATCACATCTAGTCTATTTCATTCTTGTAACCAGATAAGTTTGTAAAGTATTTTCTCGCTTTTGGTATAGAAGTTCTGAGCTCCAAATATTTTTTATATATCAAAAGATTCGGACCACTGCATCCTAATGGCTGTCACAAGGTAGTAATTTGAGTCATCTCGCTTCTTTAGTCTAGAAATGAGTAAATAGGTCATTCTAGTACCTCACTGTCTTCCTGGCCATCTCCGGTAATTACAATGCCATCCACATAGACAACAAGGGTTGGATCTGTCCATATGAGAGTGCTTATAAGAAAACAGACATGGGAGCTCTAATTAAAAGGCCTTGACCAAGACTCAATTGAGGATTTAGACCCAGGTTTTAATTCTTCAATATATAAAGCCTTTTTAAGATTAGTGATAATTAATCTAATCAACATTATGTAATGTTAGAAACCAGCTCCAGAATTCTAAAAGTTATGAATCAATCCAAAGCAACGTTCCAATTTATTGTTTTCTTTTTTATCCATTCCAAAAAGAATAACCCCTTTCTAAATTTAGAAATAATTTAACTTAAACTTCCAATTCTACCCCCTAAATGAAAAGATTGTATAGCCATACAAATACTCTAACTTGTTTAACACCACAAGTTTCAACAAGGACGGCCCCACGTGTTATTAAGCGGGTTCATTTAAACCCGCTTTATCAAAATAACAGTACTGTGTTCATCAGTAATTTATGTTTAAAATAGGGAAAATACGTATATAGTGTTATATTTGAACCCACTTGATGCGAACATTACATCTGTAAACATGTTCATGTGGGTTCAAAGCTTCAGCGAGTCGCGTATTCGAGTCACGTTCACCCTTGCATTCATTTTATAAATTTTTCCTTTTCTGTTTGTATTGAGACATAGAATGTGCAATGGGTCGGCCTAGTGAGCTACCATGTCTTTGCCAGGTCAATCTAAAGAGCAATCACAACTTACCTTGTAAAATAATTAATTCAATTATTTCTATTTTGTCTTTTCTCTATTTTACTTCATATTTTTAACTTAATTCAATAGAAATCGACTTTGTTTTACTTCAAAAATTATACCTTTCTACAAAGTGATTTTTAATTCTCTATTTCATAAATTTTGCTAAATCATGCAAGTATATTTGATGAGTGGCGGTGGAGTACAATGGTTCCGGTGTACAAGAACAAAGGGGATATCCAGAATTGTAACAACTATAGGGGTATCAAGTTACTAAGTCATACCATGAACGTGTGGGAGCGGGTGGTGGAAGGGAGGATAAGGAGGGCAGTGTCTATATCGGAAAACCAGTTCGGGTTCATGCCGGGTCGTTCTACTACGGAAGCTATCCACCTTATCAGGAGGTTGGTGGAACTATACAGGGATAGGAAGAGGGATTTGCATATGATGTTTATTAACCTAGAGAAGGCGTATGACAAGGTTCCTAGGGATGTCCTTCGGAGGTGTTTGGAGGTGAAAGGTGTGCAGGTGGCTTACATTAGGGCAACAAAGGATATGTATGATGGAGCTATGACTCGGGTTAGGACTGTGGGAGGTGACTCAGAGCCTTTTCCGGTTGTTATGGGGTTACACCAAGAATCTGCACTCAGCCCGTTCTTATTTGCTCTGGCGATGGACGCACTGACACACCATATCCAAGGAGAGGTGTCATGGTGTATGTTGTTCGGTGATGATATAGTTCTGATTGATGAGACGCGAGGTGGCGTGAATGGGAGACTGGAGGTATGGAGGCAGGCCAAGAGTCTAAAGGTTTCAAGTTGAGTAGGACTAAGACGGAATATGTGGAATGTAAGTTCAGCGACGTGAAGGGGGAAGCGGATGTGGAAGTCAGGCTTCACTCACAGGTCATCCTCAAGAGAGAAAGTTTTAAGTACTTAGGGTCATTTATCCAAGGAGATGGGGAGATCGACAGGATGTTACGCACTGTACTGGGGTGGATGAAATGGAGGTTAGCGTCTGGAGTCCTGTGTACAAGAATGTGCCACCGAAATTCAAAGGTGAGTTTTATAGAGCGGTGGTTAGACCGGCCATGTTGTATGGAGCTGAGTGTTGGCCAGTCAAGAATTCACATATCCATATGATGAAAGTAGCAGAAATGAGGATGTTGAGATGGATGTGTGGGCACACTAGGTTGGATAAGATTAGGAATGAAGATATTCGGGAGAGGGTGGGCGTGGCTCCCATGGACGACAAGATGCGGGAAGCGCGGCTTAGATGGTTCGGACACGTGCAAAGGAGAAGCCTAGATGCACCGGTTAGGAGGTGTGAGCGGTTGACGTTGGTAGGTACGAGAAGAGGCAGAGGGCGGCCTAAGAAGTATTGGGGCGAGGTGATCAGGCAGGACATGACGCGGCTTCAGATATCTGAGGACATGGCTCTTGATAGGAACATGTGGAGGTCAAGCATTAGGGTGGTAGGCTAGGGGTAGTCGAGAGTTCTTCCCTCTTTGTACCGGGTAGTCTGATAGAGTTTTGTTTAGGTTTGTTAGCAGTCTATGTTGGGTTCACATTGTTGTTTTGCATAGTTTTGTGTTATTGTCCTTTCACTAATTCGTTTTTGTTATTTTTTTTCTGGCATCTTTTGTTGTTACATGCCTTTTCTTTTGTTTCTTTTCTGATATTAATGTCTCTCTTGTTGAGCCGAGAGTCTCTGAAAAACAACCTCTCTACCCTTTTCGGGGTAGGGGTAAGGCCTGCGTACACTCTACTCTCCCCAGCCCCCACTAGTGGGATTTTACTGGGTATGTTGTTGTTATTGTTGTATATTTGATGAAATTATTTATAATTTGTTAGTTTGAAATTTTTTATTTGTTTTATATTTAAAAAATTGGTTTAATGTATTAGCCTTGTTGAGTTGTCCCACATCGGAGGGATTTGAGGTCCTTGGTCTCCTTATATGGTCTTGGGCAATCCTCACCTCATAAGCTAGTTTTTGGGGTTGAGTTAGGCCCAAGGTCCATTTATCATGGTATCAGAGTCAGGCCCATCCCAATTGTTGTTACCGATGTTGAGCCCTCATTTATGTTGTCCACGCTCCAGTTTGCAGGCATGGGCTGGGGGATGTTGAGTTGTCCCACATCAGAGGGATTTGAGATCCTTGGTCTCCTTATATGGTCTTGGGCAATCCTCACCTCATAAGCTAGCTTTTGGGGTTGAGTTAGACCCAAGGTCCATTTATCAGCCCTCTTTCTTTAATTATTGGTATTAATTTAGTTTAGATTACAACTCTTTTTATTGTTCACAACTTGTAAATAATACCTTCTTAGTTATACACACAAAAGAATCTAATATTCTGTCAAATTTTTTGGAGTTAATAAATTTTTAATTGGTTAAATGATTTTCTTGTTAAAATTTAACAAGATTTTGAAAAAGTAAAAATTTGTTAAGTTAAATAGATAAGAGTGTTTGGTGAAATAAGATAAATTGCTCAAAAACTTAGGAAGAAATAGTTTTTGTACTTTTAAAATGCCAAAATTTGTAAAATATAGCGCGCGCTCACTTTTAAATGACTTAATTTTAACATTGTAAAGAAAAGAGACAAAAAAGAAGAAAAGAATTAACAAAGCGCGACCAGATTCTGTACGCCCTGTTTGATACCGCTTATACTATCGATTTGCGTCATCTTTAATTAAACCCGCTCGTGCAAAATCCTGGGTCTGCCACTGGTTTCAAAAGAATTATAGCCACACGAATATTATAATTTGTTTAGGACCACAAATTTTAAAATTTTTCATTTCTTTCTTAAACTTCGTGCTCAATCAAATAGGTTCACGCAAATTGAAACGGAAGGAGTAAAATATATCAAAATAGAAATAGAAAAACCTATTCGCCTCTCTCAACCCCCATTCCCGTGCTGATTTTCTTCCCTTTTTTAAGTCAAAATTGCTCTCAGAATTTCTCAAATTCCGTGGTTGAGCTCACATTTGAATCTTTTGCTCTTCTTGTTCCTTATCCCTTCATTGTTCCCATCCATTCTCTCAGCTGCTATAGTGAACCGTTAAAGCTTTTTGAAAAAAAAATTATTCAACATCAAGTTATGCTTTTTGCTTACATTGACTTGGACATTGCTAATAAGAGCTATATTTGGTGATTCGTTCATCTTGTAAGATTTAAATCTTCTTTTGGTTATGCAGATATACAACAAACCCAGTGTAATACCATAAATGGGGTCTGGGGAGGGTAGTCTGTACGCAGACATACCCCTACCTTATAGAGATAGAGAGGTTATTTACGGTAGACCCTCGACTCACTTATTATAATCTACATCTTTTTTCTTCATAGCCCATTGTTGGTTTAGTTTACTTCTAGACCATTCTAGATTTATGGAGGACAATAAAGTAGTGGCTGGTGATTATTTTGGAGAATGGGTTGAGAGTAAAACAGGTTGGCATGGCGTTCGAAGTCATAAGCAGGCCACCTATAACGCTTTAATGGACAGCGTGATTTTATGTGGTTGTTAAATATGAGCGACGTATCCATTAGCTATACTATTGATGCTACTCCTAGCAAAGGAAAATATTGCCCTTCCTACATCGAAAACAATTTGCAGGTGTGTCAGATATCTTCGTGATGTAGGTATGAATGGTTCTACGCTTATTCTAAATATATGTGTGTCCGAGAGGTACAACACAGGTCCAAATGTAGCAGCGGCAGCACCAAATAAGATGCCACCCCCACCAGCTCGTTCACCAATCATTGAAGAATATACCCATGGGTTGGATGATCTTGGAGAATGTCCAATGAATACGAAGATACCAAAACTGAGTCCAGTCACATTTATCTTGATAAAACATGTTTTATCCTTGGAGATTTTTTCACAGATAAGAAAATGTTAGTTAATGCAGTGATGCTAGCTTCCATAAAAAGGTCCTTTAATTTCTGTCCAAAAAGAGCAATAAAAGATTGTGAGCCCGCTTGGACTAGCGTAAACACCAGCTTTTTAGCTTTTAAAGTGTTCGGGAAATTTAAAAAGTGGTTAAAAGCCATTTTGCTTTGTTCTCTCTTGGCGTACGTTAAGCGTGTTTGCTAAACAGAGCTGGCCGGAAATGGGGCGAGGACGACCAAAGCGGAATGCGAACAAGATCCAACTGGTTGACTTCGTAGTATCAGGTAATTGCAGTGGCGGACAAGGCAGGGCTTCTTCTTCAAATGAAACCCTAATTAGTGAGAAAGGGAAAAGCTCGATACTATCTAATTCACGAGGAGCTAATGTCATGAAGTTGAATTCACCGGTAGGTTTGAGTAGTATCAATACAAATGATCTGAATTTAACGCCTAAAGCTACGGTGGGGAAGATTGGATCAATAACCTCAGGAGGTAACACTGTTCCATTGGTTGCTGTAGAGAGAACTATTTTGCAAATGACTGAGAAGACTAAGAGTTTGGGCCAAATTCCCTCTCCAAAGGTTGCTGCTAGCACGAGTAATCCAATTGCAGAGGAAAAACAACAGGGTACTGAGCAACAAGATGAGAATGCTCTTAAACAGGGGAAGATAGATCCAATTAATGGGAAGTTAGGAAAACCTTGGGTGAATCTATTTGCGGGCAACAGATTGGTTGAAAGGGGGATGGATCTAGTTTATATTCCTCCACTGATACAGGATGGAGTTAAGAAGGTTCAATTGCAACAAGAGGAAATGGCAGATGAAACCGAGAAATGAAAGAAGGCAGTCATAATGTATGTTATTGGTCCCTCGCCATCAATTGGAACTATGGAAAGATTCATAGCTTCCCATTGGAACTTTGCTCTAAACCAAGAGTCTATTATCATAATGAGGGGTATTTTGTCATCTTGTTCAATACCATAGAGGATAAAAATAAAGTAATGTATACAGGGCCAGGGCCACATACTATAGGGAACAAGCTAATTATCCTCATATCATGGTCTGCTGATTTCAACTTCTATGATGAGGTTTTGAAGACTATTCCATTGTGGGTGAGTTTCCCAAATCTGCCTTTGAATTGCTGGGGTAAGATTACACTGAGTAGAATTGCTAGTGGTTTGGGATGCCCAATTTATGCTGATGAATGTACATCTAGTACAGCTAGAATCTCCTATGCTAGGTTTCTAATTGAAATGGACATTTCCAAGGAGTTACCAAAGTGCATTATAGTGCAGGATCCATCGGGGAAAGAATTTGAGCAGACAGTAGAGTATGATTGGGTGCCAAAGTATTGCCAAAAGTGTCTTATGGTTGGGCATGATTGTAAGGGCTCACAAGAATTTGCTGAACCACAGGGAGAAAGATAGAGGGATGGCCAGCAGAAACAGAAGTTTGCAGCACCAAATCAACAAGACAAAGTCTAAGAATGGAGGCAATATGCAACGAGCAAAGATCCAAAAGCCAACAGTCCAATGGGTAGCAAGAGGAATAACCAAACAACCTGATAAGGTGAATGACATACAGGCAATTCAAACTCAGCAACTTGAGACACAGGAGACTGATAAAGCACCATGGCAAAAAGCTAGTGGAAAAGGCCTGCAGCCTAACTATTCCAGTCCTAAGCAATATACACTTGTCAGTACCAATGGTTTTTCTCCTTTAAGAGTGGATCCAGAGGCTGAACATTTAAGTTGGGCTGATAAAGTTGAAGGACAGGGGAGTATGAAGGAGAATACAGAAAAGGTTCCTCATCAATCCATATCAGTATGAAGATAGCTACATGGAATGTAAGGGGGTTCAATAAAGTATATAAGCAAAAGGAAATGAAGGTGTTTTTGCAGGTGAATAAAATAACTATGATAGCAGTTATTGAACATAGAATTAAAGATGATAAAGTAAAGGATATAATAAATAAGGTTGTAGCTGGATGGAAGTGGTGTTCAAATGTCTCTTCAAATGGAAGAGGAAGAATGCTTATGTGGGATCTGTTAGTTAAGTAGTCAAATAGGAGTAAATAACACTAACCCTAATCCTATGTGTACTAGGAGTAGGACATGTAATATCTGCATATATAGGGCTCATTGTATCATTGAAAATAACAAGAATATTATTTTTCTCCCGTGTTTTCTCACATGGTATCAGAGCTATTGTGAGAGTTTTATCGCTGTGCATCAATTCCAGCGACTCCGGGAAGAAGAAAATCAATCNCGGCGAACACAGGTCTGCCGCAGTCAAAGGCCCTTTTTATCAGTGTTGTGCAAAATCCAACACCACCACTAGGTAGATCGGCCTCCGACGACCTACCCCTGAAAAAATCTCCGGAAACCCTAGCCTCACGCGCCCCCACGCGCCACCAACAGGTTTCCCTCCGGCGCGCGTGAGCCCCCTTCCGGCCATTTTTTGGCCTCGTACCTTGAGGACAGTCTGCTCGGCTGTCCATTCCGAGCCACTTGGGGCTATTTCCGACAGATTC
>ML292788.1:74316-149867 GCA_005239495.1 Nicotiana undulata | reverse complement strand
GAAGGTTAACAAATTACCAAAAATAATATAGCAACTTCGAAATAAAACCCATATACAAGTCCCGGAAGTTGTGCCACATACTCACAAACTGTCTAAGAGATTACTAAAACAAAGGTCTGAAAATAAGCACATATGACTGTCTTTGAACTATAAGGTAAGACAGAAGTGAAAGTGAAGGGTAGAAGGTGACGCCAAGGCCCACGAACGTCTGCGGGTCTACCTCGATGTCTCCTGAATGAGCTGATGGAATGCTCCCTCCGTCAGTGTCCACTGGGTCCGGCTGCATAGTCTGCACAATATAAAGAAGTGCGGGTGTAGCATCAGTACAATCGACCCCATGTACTAAGTAAGTGCCGAGCCTAACCTCGGTGAAGTAGTGACGAGGCTAGGATCGACAACAGTATATGTACCTGTGCAGTTCTATAAAATAACAGGAAAATATTGACGGAAATAGGCAAGTAAAACAGATACGGGGAGAACATGCAGGGGGTAATAGGGGCAACAAAATGCTAGAACAGTAGAACAGAGTAATAACTAGAGTGTAAGAATAATAACGCAGGAATTAAAAGTCTCATCACAGATAATGAACAGCAAAAGGCACGGCATGTTCCCTCGTGCAATAAATAATAAACGATCAACATGGCATGTCCCTCGTGCATAATAGCAACACTCGGCACGGAATGTCCCCTTGTTCAATAAACAATCAACGATCAACACGTCATGTCCCCTCGTGTGATAAATAACAAGCAATCAGCACGGCATGTCCCCTTGTGCAATAAATAATAAACGATCAACACGGCATGTCTCCTCGTGTGATAAATAATAAACGATCAGCACGGCATGTCCCCTCGTGCGATAAATAAAAAACTATCAGCACGGCATGTCCCCTCGTGCGATAAATAATAAACGATCAACACGGCATGTCCCTTCGTGTGATAAATAATAAACGATCAGCACGGTATGTCCCCTCGTGCGATAAATAATAAACGATCAGCACGACATGTCCCCTCGTGCGATAAATAATAAACGATCAACACGGCATGTCCCCTCGTGTGATAAATAATAAACAATAAGCACGACATGTCCCCTCGTGCGATAAAGAATACAAAAGCAACATTATAATGTGAAAGTCAACAATAAGAAGCTTCAAGTGTATGGAAATACTCAATAAAGTTCTATCGTCCCAGCAAGGGACTCAGCTATAACCAACCTCGTATCAGAAATGCGATTTCGACAGTAAAAGCCTCCACCGAAACAAATAACACAATTACTCCCCATATTATGGAACAACATCAAGGTATCACTTCTAAATCACCAATTACTCATAGTACAGAGAATATTAAGTACACGGTATGATTCATCACAATTGACTCATGGACATGCTTGACCGCAACATATAGGCACTCGTCACCCCGCCTATACGTTGGACATGAGTTACACATAGCAAATAAGACTCTATACCTAATCCCTCCAGCTAAGGTTAGGCCAAAAACGTACCTCGGCTCCAAAAATGCAAGACAAGCCTCAATCACAGCCTTGCCTCTCGAATCCAACTCTGAAATGATAATATCTAGACATAATTGACTTAATAACATCAATAATTATTCAATAACTCAATCCCCAAGGCCTAATTATACATTTTCTATCATTCTTCCAAAAATACTAAAATTCGACCCCGGGCCCGCTTGGTCCAAACTCGAGGTTCGGACCAAAACCCGATCACCCATAACCCCACGAGTTAGAATATATAATTTATTTCAAGATCCGACCCCAAATTGAGGTTGGATTCCCAAAAATTCCATAAACCTAACTCTACCCAAAAAACCCTAATTCCTACCTTGTTTTCATGATTTTAGGCCTAGGTTCTAGTGATTAGGGAAGGAAAATGGAAGAAATTGGTGTTAGGAACACTTACCCAAGTGGCTGTGGAAGAAAACTCGCTTGAGGATCGCCTATGGGGTCTTGGAGAGGAAGAAGATGGTGAAAAAGTGATAATCCCGTAATAGTATTCGGATTTTGACTTAAGGAATTAACTGGGCGATTTTGTTCATTGCGATCGCAAGAAAAGGGTTGCGATCGCGGAGAGTCTGGTCCTAACTCACTGCGATCGCAGAAGAGGAGTTGCGATCGCGGAATATAGCTTAGCTGACCCTATGCGATCGCAGGAAGAGGTTTGCGATCGTGGAACACTGGGACGTCACACTATGCGGTCGCCGGTCGAAGGGATGCGATCGTGGAAGGGACTTGGACAGACCTCTGCGATCGCGGAGCAAGGGATGCGATCACAGAGAAGAAAACACCAGACACCAGAAACCTGCAACATTACACCAGATTTTTTTTCTAACTTTTGCACTCTGATGCCTACCCGAAACTCACCCGAGCCTTCGGGGCTCAAAACCAAATACATACACGACTTCAAAATCATCCTACGGACTTATTCAAGTAATTAAACCACCAAAATACATCAAAAACAATGAATTAAACTCCAAAATCCATAGGATTTTCTCAAACTTCATAAACTATCAATTTCTTTTCCATTTTCGATCTGAAACACGTCAAACCAAGTCCGTTTCTTACCAAATTTTGCAGATAACTCATAATAACCATACTAAACCTGTTCCGGGCTCCGGAACCAAAATACGGGCCCGGTAACACGGGTTTCACATCAAAATCCATTTTCAAAAGTATTTATCATTTTCAGAAAACAATTTTCTTTAAAAATTCATTTCTCGGGCTTGGGACCTCGGAATTCGATTCTGGGCATACGCCCAAGTCCCATATTTTCCTACGGACCCTCCGGGACCGTCACATCACGGGTCCGGGTCCGTTTACCAAAAATGTTGACCAAAGTCAACTTTATTCATTTAATTATCATAAATTCTATTTTCCATCAAATTTCAATATAAAGACTTCCCGGCTACACGCCCGGGATGCGCACACATATCAAGGTGAGATTAACGGAGGCTTTCGGGGCCTCGGAATACAGATTTAGCTAGGATTACTTAGGATGACCTTTTGGGTCATCACACCTAGACTCAAGTTCTCTTTCTCAAGAAGAACCCAAGTCAAATAGGCACAAATTAGTGTTTGCAACCACTAATTTAACATGGAAAACACAAATAAATCCAAATATAAACTACCCATAAACATCTAAGCCTTAAATCAAAAGAACCATCAAATACCCACACTAGGGTTGAGCCACAACCCTAGCTAATGTGTCTAGCTACTCATAATAATAAAAGAAAACAAAGAAATAGATAAAGAATAACCCATAAGATTTAATTACAAGCTAATAATTGAAGATTCAATGATAGACCAACTATAAAATTACTCAAAATAGTCTAATACAGCCATTCACGAGCTATCCTGAAAGTTAGAGTACGAAAGCTTCCCTAAAAATGAGAAAAGAAAGTATTTATACTAGGCCGAATTTTCTGGACAAAAATACCCCTGCTGGGGTACCGCGGACCGCAAGAAATAGAGTGCGGCCGCGGTGAGGCTTTTTGGCTTCAAACTCTGCTCTCTGAACTTGGCCACCGTGGGCCGCATAAAATGCACCGCGGCTGCGGTGGCTTCTACTGCGGTCTGCACAAAAAGGACTGCGGACCGCAGTGGCATTAACCTCCAAATTCCCAACTCTCTGAACCCCATCCTTGCGGACCGCACAAACTCGATTGTGGATGCGGTGAGTCCACTGCGGTCCGCACAAAATGCTTTGCGGCCGCAGTGCTTGAGTTTCCAAAATATGCACCTCTCTGAATCTCCTCACTGCGGACCGCACTAAGTGGAATGTGGTCGCAGTGGATCTGTTGCATTGTGCTTGGACTTGTTCTTGATACTTGTGCATGTTTCACTCCTTTTTGAGTTGGTTTTGACTAATTGTCACCTTTTTGACCAAACCCTGCAAACAAGTACAACATGTAAGCCTTTGGGACTATTTTGTATACATTTTTAATCAAAACTCAAGTAAGAAGTAGTGTAAAAGAACTATAATCCCTAGTTATCAACTCCCCCAAACTTAAGCTTTTGCTTGTCCTCAAGCAAACAAAATAAGACCCGCCTCTTAAGAGTAAATCCAAGAAAATTTAGCTGCCCTAAAGTGACCTCTTCTAGCATCAATTGGGACTAATAATTGCCCTCAATTCAAATGAATCATTAACAACATTCGACCTTCTAAACACCATGGATTTAGTGCGACACAAGAGCATCAAGAGTTGACTCAACCCATCAAAGAAACTCTTTCTACTACTTTGGTCATTGTGGAACCCAAACTCATACTCCTCCACTTTCCCTAAGCAAACCTCACTTTTAGATTGTAGCACTCAGAACGAGGATAATGGAAACACACTCATCTCTCTCAAAGAAAGGTCTCAAGTCCAGCTCTAAGTACCATAAGCTTGCCCCTTATGTGAGTCACCACTAATGTAAGATTCATTCAACTCAAGATCATATAGTGCTTTTGTGGAGATATAGTGAAGGCTTTTGGTTCAAGGTAGGAAATATTTGGTCTAGGTTGGTTCCATCTTCCCTTAAGCACTTCATTTGCTTCAATTTGGCATACATTCTCTTGAATTTTTGAGTCATTAAGTTCTTTATGAGGGGTTAGAGAGACACACTGTCACTCTTTTTTGTTCCTTTCAACCTTTTTCTCCTTTCTAAACATTCCACACCTTTTATCTCTTTTCTTTTATTGATTCCCTTTATTTCTTCTAGATTGTTCATTCTTTTTGTCTTTTTTATTTTTATTTTCTTTCTTTTTCATTGCCTTTCCTTTTCTTCATTTTGTACCTTTTTTCGCTTTGTTGCAGTCCTCGTCTCTCCCCCAAACTTATGCTTTTGCCTTGTGCTAAGGAAAGATAGGGTGCCAAGAGAGGGTGAACGGGTAAAGGCTTGTATCATGGTTTTTTGAAAGAAAAAGGTCTATGGCTCAAAAGGGTTAACTAGGGATATTATCATTGGTCTATGGAAGTTTTCAAGACATCATTCGGATCAAGGAGAGACTATAATCACATCTCAAGTCAAACTACACTTAGGATTTCGCCTAGACAAACATTCAGGGCAAGTTCTAGACTAATGGCTCGGGACTTGGACTTGCAATTCACATTCTCACCACACAAGCTATGGGATTGCTAAAGAGACAGAGTCAGGGGCCCACAACAACCTTAGCTAAGATTTGAGCAACACAATGGTCCTGAAAAACCACTTGATGATTATCGGCCAACACAAGAGTCTCAAGGTCACAACTTTCACCATCCTATACACAACAATTTGTTTTTGACCATAGGATCAAAGGCAAATGTGTTAGGCCCAAGTGAAGCTTTGCCTGAGGCACCATTACTCACTAGCTACTATTTACACAAAAAGCAAAAAGAAAATAGACTCAAACCCTTAAGAAGGTTGTCATGCCATCCATCATCGGGAAGAGCCACCCAGTTCACACAAATTCCACCTTTGGAAAGAACCGTGGCATTAAGAAAACCAAAGGCTTATTGCACGCAAAAATTCAAAACAAGAAGCTAAGAAAGTAAAATAAGAGGCTATGAAAGGAAAAATGCGGAAAGTAAAATAAATATATACAAGAGGGGATTTAGTCGAATATACATAAGGGAGAATGCATATATACATCAGAAGGTAACTTTATATACAGACCAAAGTTGCAAAGTACGAAAAGTAAACTAAAATGGTAAAATTATGTACATACCAAAAGTAAAAAGAAAGCATAATAAAAGAAAATAGTGTCATATATACAATCCAAATCATCCAAATAGGGCTACCCCCTCAAATGAGAGCTAGCATTGTCCTCAATGCTAACTAACCAAAAATAGCTCAAAGTAAAAGAGAGAGAGTAAAAAGAAACTCCCTATTGGCACTCCGTCTACATAGGCTCATGAGTCTGGGTCCCTGGGTCCTCGGACTGCTCGAGAACCTGTGACTGGCTCCCTGTAACCTGTATATCCATTGGGACCTGGGCTTGTACTGGGTCCTGGGCCTGTACTGGATCCTGGGCCTGTACTGGAATCTGGGGCTGGCTAGAGGAACCTCCCTGCGATTCCTCCAACTCTATAACAACATCATCAGTACGGGGAATTACCCTCTTCCTTTTTGATGGCCTCGTTGTCTCCTGCTTCGGCTCAGGCTGGGCTGCTGGAGCCAGGTCATGCAATAAAAGCTCCAAAAGCAAGTGATCATCCTTCAACTTCTCTACCTCCACCCTCAACTTCTTCACCGACTCCTTGGAAGCACGAGTCTTTCTCAGTTTCTTTGTCTCGTTATCAAGCTCCTTCAATGCCTTTCCATGAGAATCAACAACATCCATGATCAACTTCTGGTTCTCTAGGAGCTTCTTCTGGTTGTCCAGAAGCTCCTTGAGAGTGTCATCCACTAACTATGGGACTTGTGGCAGAGGAGGTGCAGACTGGGCTGCCACCGACGTAGAAAGTACAGACAACTTAGAAGTGGCTGCCTGCATCCAGTTGTTGATACTGGCGAGGGTCTGGCTCAAGCGGTGGGTAGTCAAAGGATATGCTGTAGATGAGGGAATATCTGGGGCTGTAGAAGTGAAGGGTCCTGGGGCCATGTCTGGGGTAGCTGAAGGAGGCTGAGTTGGAGGCAATATTACTACTGACTCTTCAGACTGGCCAGTAGAAGCAGTGGATTTGCCCTTGGGGTTCTTGCCTTTAGGGTTGTCATCACCCTGTAGGCTATACCAGGAAAAGGGTGCCTTCGGCTTTACCTTCACATCAAATCTCGTTTTGTCTACAATTTGATCCTCGAAGTACATAGTCAGGAAATTTGGGAAGGGGTAGGATCTATCACCTTCGTTCACCACCCGTGTGATTACACTGGAGATCAAATTCCCGATATTGATCGGGTACCCCTCCATGATCGATGCCACCAATATAGCTCGGGAGATAGGAAGAGAATTTTCATGAGTGGTGGGGTCTAGCATGCTGCACAAAAATGTCTCCCACCCTTTTGCTTCAAAGTTCAGGGTTCTCCTCAGAATTTTTACTCCCGCTGTCAACCATGCTGGGGTGGTACCTGGGACTGCCAAGTACTCTGCTAACCAAGGACGGGCATACTCCCCCAAATCTACCTTCTCTAAGTACAACTCCTCATCCTCCTCCGGGAAGCCCAGGTACTCATTGATCATTTTTCCGTCAAACTTTATTGTCAAATTTTGCACCTTAGTCACTGTACTGCCCTTTTTGATGTGGGCAACATTGGTGTAGAACTCTTTGACTAAGTGCTCGTTGGCCTCCACCACGTGGCCTGTGAAATAGTCCCAGCCTGCTCTCTCTCTGAACTGCCTCAGCACATTGGGATTGTGAGGAAAAAGGTCCTTTGTAATGAATTTCCGCTTCGGTATCAACTTCCTCTCGGGCCACCATTCTCTGAACTTGTGGTAGGCCACTTCACACACAAACCTGTCTTGCCATGCTTCCAGGTTCCTGGTTCTCTCCACTCCTCCTACTTGGGGCTCACCCCTTCCTTCTTCTTCTATAGGATCCTCACCGGATAGTGAAGTTGTAGGTGAGGTAGAATAGGCATTGTCACTGCCCGCAGCTGAGCCCTCAGACGACTCAGAAGAAATTTGCTCTGACGCTTGGGTAGTAGGGGTGCCCAAAGGTGTATCTCTCAATCTGTTCCTCTCCGGCCAGTCAAGAACATACTCTGGCACGAAGTTTGAGTCAGATGCCTCACGGGAGGGCACATACTCACTTCCCGAATGGGAAGCAGCTCTATCAATAACCTTTATTGTCTTCCTGGTATCTTTGATATCTTGCCGGGTTTGGGGAGCCAATTTGATCATGCCCTTTCCTCTACCCCTGGAGGACTCTCCTTTTCCCTGTTGTTTTTTATCACTGCCTCGTGATCGAACCATTGTATGCAAGTGGAATTCAGTTGATACTTCTTATTTCCGATAAGCTTTGCTTGCTCCAGCACTCTCCATTGGATGATATTTTCTGAGCTTTCTTGGTCAACCAAAACACATTTAATTCTGAAATCTAAAACATTGAGAGAGATTACCAAAGCGTTGTTGTGTGGCAGGAGGAGTCCATCAGCATCCTCCTCCGTGAAGGTGATATCATCTTCCGTGACTTTCGGGCGTCTCTTGTTGTGAGTCGCTAATATCTTTATTTTCTTAGCCGCTGAGAAGGCTACACTATTGACTTCATTTCCCTTGAAAATCATGTTAATAGTCAACCGAGGGGAGTCTTCTTCCGCCTTCGAAGGCTCTGCATTGTCCTGACTTCAGCCGTAGTTGTTCTTGGTTCGATCACTCAAGAATTCCTTGAGATGGCCATTTTTCAGTAATTTTCCACCTCTTCGCGGAGATGTTGGCAATTCGCGATTCTATGGTTGTGAGTCCCATGGTATTCATACCACAAGCTAGGACCCCTCTGGCTCGATCAGATCTAATTAGCTTCGGGAAGCGTGCTTCTATGATATTCCTCATTGCCGATACCAACTCTGCTAAGCTGATGTTGGAGTTGTAATACGATAACCTGGGATATGTGGAGTCCCAGGCCCCTGGTATCTCCTTCTCTTGTAATGACCTGATGTTCCGGCCATAGTCGATTCTTCTATCAGGAGCGAACCTATCCAAGGTATAAAACCCTTTGATGTGCGTCCCTCGATTCTTTCATACGGCAGGAAACGACCTTTAGAGGACCGACAATCCTCATCGAAGTCGCTTTTACACTTATCATGGTTTTTGTCTTGCTCATCCCTTGGTTGATATCGAGAACTCGAGTTGATCGTCTTCTATCCTTATTTTAGACTCATAGCGGTATGTATATCCTCCTATGTGGTTGATTGAAACTCGATCAGGCTTTCCTTCAACTTTCAGGAGGCGTCGTAGCTCCGCAAATTTAGACCCTTTATGAACGCATGCGTTGCCCACTCATCTTGTACCGCCGGTAGCATCATTCTTCCTTCTGGAAATGAATCACGAACACTCGCAATAGTTTGGAATCACCTTACCTCCACATTTCTGGCCAGAACCTTCCTTGCTCCGGCATGGGCCTTCATAAACGAGCCTGCAAGCATCTCAAAAGAGTTAACTGAATGTTCGGGTAAAAGAGAATACCATGTCAGCGCCCCTTTTGTGAGGGTTCATCAAACTTCTTCAGCAAGATAGACTCAATCTCATGTTTAGCCAATTTTTTCCCTTTCACAGTCATGGTATAGGTTGTGTTGTGTTCCTGCGGATCTGGGGTCCCATCGTACTTTGGTATGTGTGGCATCTTGAACCTCTTTGGAATTAACTCTAGCGTTGCGCTTGTCTTAAACGACAATTGCGTGTATTTTTTTTAATCTAGGCCTTTCACAACTGGCAGTGCGCCCGGAATCTGCTCCATTCGGGCATGAAACATCTTTGCATTTTCATCCATTTATTCGCCATTTCCCTTATCAACCTTTTGAGCTCGGTTTTGAAGGGGTCATTCCCGTTATCATTCCCAGGTCCGCTACCGGTCCCTCCGGCACCAAAAACTTCACCCCTTAGTGTGTTATTATCGACTCTCTAAGTCGTTTGATTTGCATGAACACTGGAGGAAGCAGGCCCTTTCCGTTTGCATTATTGGAAGCGCCTAGAAATGCTTGTTTTTACTCTGTCATTACCCGATCCTGCCTTGAGAGGTGGCTCAAGATTGCTTTCTGTTGTTCTCTTAAGATTTTCACTGTTTCCACGACATGTTCCTCCTTCGCGTCATCGGGAGGATGCTCCCGCACATGTCGGAGGTAGTGCCCTTCACAAACCGGGGTTGTTTCGTCCCCTTCATTATGGGTGTCGCTGATTGAATCATCATGTTGAGGCAAATCTTCATGTTCCTCAACGTTGTGTGTGATGTTGACATCATTAGCTGCCACATCTAATTTCTTACTAAGGAAAAAATCAAACAAGTTGGAGATAAACGAATGAATCAAAGCAATTACGCATCTGTCTATGCCCCACGGTGGGCGATAAACGAAGGAATCAAAGCAATTACGCATCTGTCTATCCCCCACGGTGGGCGCCAAACTGTTTACCCGTAAAACGATACAATTAAATTTGTTACGTGGTTAATAGACAAGCAATTTGATTTGATCCAAAAAATAATAAAGAGATAAGATAAATATTAAGATTAGTAATAAAAATTAAAGAAGATGACAAGCATGGATCCGAGAACAAAAATGAGAATAACGATGAAGTTTATGCAAAGTTGTTAAATTGAGAGCAAAAGTAACAAGATAAAGCTTTTGTATGCAAAAGGTATTTCGTCTCTTACAATGGCTGTTGAGCCTACTATTTATAGCTTTACCTAGGAAAACAAGATCCTATGATCAATCTCCTCTTAAATGATAACAATATAATAGCTATTGATGAGCATGTAACGGCAGGCCATAAATGCAAATAGTCTCTGTCACTCATTTAATGTTAGAGAATATTCCTTCATTAAATATTATCCGATGACAAATACTTGATCTTCTCCCGTTAACTGTGCTCCTTTCGGGATTTACCCAATATCGATTGCATTTGTTGTATCTGATATTGATTGTTACTTGACTTGAGTTTGCCTATTTTCGGCTCCACGTGTCATGTCATCATTTGACTATTTGTTATAAACCAGTTATACCCCGTACAGTTCTATAAGTACCATCAACGGTATTGAACGGAAAAAAAATGTATGAGTTTGTTTGTGAGAAATGCATGGAAATGAATTATGTAAGGGGGAATAAATGCAAAAACATGGGTAGAAGATCAAAAGGAATGGCGTTGTGCACAAAAAACCAAAGATTTTGACATATGTATTGGGTGGATGGAGGCAATATACAGAATCTGGTTAGAATGAAGAATTCTACAGCTTTTAATTATTTGGAGGTGGGTACGTTGAATATGGCAGTAAACTAGAAATTGAAGTGGTCCTTTTGGATATGCCTGCTTTTCATCCAGTATGGGAACCAAATGTTTGCTCATTTTCCCAAGTCGTTACCGTTCATTGTCTCATACATGATACACTCTCATTCATTTAATTCAGAATGTTCTGCACAATTCCACGTTACTATCAGTCAAAAGTATCATACATTTATCTTATAATATCACTGACAATTATAATAAAATTACACATTCAGTATAATGTTACTTGTATTATTTCTTAGATTATTTTAAATTACCTTCAAGGTGACTTAACACATGAGATGAGAGTGCAAAAAAATTTTGCACTGTCAGTGTAACAGAAGTTAAATCCAAATATTATAACTCCATATTATCTAGACTAATGAGTTGTTTAGATTTTTCTTTTTATTATCCAACCAGGAAGGAATGGACTTGAAGAACAACGTGAAAATTAATGGTATTTGCTTGTTCTAGCTTGCATGCTGGGGCGGATTTTATTGCCCAATATATGGGGTACGTCAACTTATGGCCACTCAGTCAAACTAGATATTTTATGTATAATTTTTTATGAATTAATTTCATATTATCTTCTTGCACTCATGTTTCAAAGAAGTTAAATAGTGCACTTGGTTGAATATTGAATTATTTATTTAAAGGATACTTTTTTCTCCTTCTTTAGTGGTGCACTCATATTATTTATTTACTTTGAGTAACAACTTTTATTCAATCTGGTATTTGTTTCAATCAAGACTTAAACGTTGTTATTAATCTTTGTTACTCAAAAACACCACCAATCATACTATTTCTTACACCATTTACAATTACTATATATCACCTACTTTTATAACTACTGACACAGAAAAATGATCAGAAAATAATTTCATAACGTTACAAGTTAGATGGATTATGCCAACTAAGTTGGAAAATGAGAATAGCTTAACTAAGAAGATGGCCACAGGTGGCCCTTTAAATAGTAGTAATTCGGCGAAATACTTTTTACGTGGGTACAATCGTAGATGTCACGAAAAGAGAAAGATATAATATTTCAATTCTCAAATGTCCTTCAGAGAATATCTCTCATTTATAATAGAGGGTGGTTAGCCTATCTTGATGGAAATCAGACACTTCATTTTGAGTAAGTTAATGTAAGACCTGCAAACATTTAATAATTTTAAAACTAACAATTAATACTGTAACTTTTTATTTGATTTAGATTTAGACTAGTGATGGGGCATGGAACTTTACCTAGGTGACATGCTTTGGGTTCTGATCCTACAATAACTCCAGTTCCTCTGTATGTTGGATTCACATGTGTATACGGGTAAAACCAAAATAATGAGTACCCCGATTTTTCAGTGAGTCAAACGAAGCAAGGACATGATTGCAAGGAATCGAGATCGAAGCCAGGAGCCTATCTCTCGCATCAGGGCCTGAGCAAAACACCTGCTATCGGAGTCATCGTGACCATGCCTCCGGGTCCGGTTTGAGTTCCAAGACCTCAGAAAACATTAAGTTCATTTGTTTCCTATATAAAGTGGAAGCTGATTATTCATTAGGGACAGTGTAACACGCATGTCAAGGCAATATACATTTGTTTCCTCGGCTTCTAAAAACTATTTTACAGTGTAACACGCATATCAAGGCAATATACATTTGTTTCCTCGGCTTCTAAAAACTATTTTAAGTTCTTAGTTTTGTTCATGGCCCTCCATAAGTTTTTGGCTCCAAATCGAAGGCAGACTAATTGTTTGGATCATAACCGAGCCCGAACTCGATCTTACTACTGGTTTGATCATTTATTCCATCTTTAATTTGCTCATCTAACGCTATTAATGACTTATATCCTTAAGACCGCGTATAAATTCAATTGTTATCCCTTTTTAAGGGTAAACTGTTTGGCGCCCACTGTGGGGATAAGGATAATAGTGGTAATTCGATACAAATTTCCGTAACACACTCTGTTTTACGCTTGTTCTTTGAGATTTTAATTTCAGGTAACTTGAGAATGTCAAACTCTTAATCTGCTCCCTTGAACGTTAATGCTGAGTCTGGCCACCATGGCGAAAACAACGATACAGTAACTAGCAATGAGGTTCCCCTTGTTGACCCAAACAGAGTCCAATTGCGTACCCAATCGATGCCAACTCACATGTAGCCATCGATGCAAACCTGTCGATCGACCCCGAGAACAGCGTTCGCAGAGGAACCCGATCAACTACTCGAGGTACGCACGACGGTGAAGGCGACGGGATCAATCTGCAGGTGATCTTTGAAATGTTACAAGCTCAAAAAGCGGCGATAGCCCAGCTGCAGAACCAAAGTCGCGCCGCAAGCAGGGTTGAGCCCGAACTATCCCAGGAAAATACCCGAAGAAATGAACAAGTCACGAACTGGGTGAAGTTGAGCCCGGGACCAACCCCGAAATAATAAAGATGCTTGAGGAACTGACAAAGCGGGTGGAATCGGGGAAGAAGAAGATTGAAGCCAACGACAAAAAAGTGGAGACCTATAACTCTAGAATTGATCAAATTCCAGGAGCACCCCCGATATTGAAAGGCCTGGATTCCAAGAAATTTTTCCAAAAGCCTTCCCCCCCGAGCGCGTCACCGAAACTAAGCCCGAAGAAGTTCCGTATTCCGAAATTCTGAAGTATAATGGAACCACGGATCCAAATTAACACATGACCTCCTACACGTGTGACATCAAGGGAAACGACTTAGAAGATGACGAAATCGAGTAGGATTTGTTGAAAAAGTTTGGAGAAACTTTGTCAGAAGGAGCAATGATATGGTATCACAACTTACCCCCTAATTCTATTGATTCGTTTGCTAATCTTGCAGATGCTTTTGTAAAAGCTCACACTGGGGCCATCTAGGCCAAGACTAGAAAATCGGACCTTTTCAAAGTAAAACAAAGAGATAACGAAATGCTGATGGAATTTGTATCCAGATTTCAAATGGAACGAATGGACCTACCTCTGATTTCGGACAATCGAGCCATTCAGGCGTTCACTCAAGGACTCAACCCCCAAAGCTCATTGGCTTCACAGCAGCTGAAACATCATTTGATAGAATACTCGGGGGTAACTTGGGCTGACGTCCATACTAAGTACCAATCGAAAATCAGAGTCGAGGATGATCATCTCGGGGTCCCCTCCAGGTCCGTTTGTCCCATCAGAACTAATGACAGGTCTAAAGGAGTCGTCGATCATGAACCAAGACTGGAACAGAGATCGGTATCAACCGTGTAGCGGAGATCGAAGGGGTAGCGGATCCGGGCGTAACCCTGCGAGAAATGAAAAAAAGAGCGATTCATGCCACAATAACTGGGGACTCATGAGTAGAAACGGTTTGACATGCCTTTCGGGGCCAGGGAGGCACCGAGATTATCAAAATATAACTTTAATGTCGATGGTGCCAGCATCGTATCTGCCATCGGGCACATCAAAGATACCAAATGGCTCGGCCATTGCAATCAGACCCTACCCGAAGAGACCCTAACCTGATGTGTAAGTATCATGGCACTCACTTCCACAGGACCGAGGACTATCGACAACTAAGAGAAGAAGTGGCTTGGTTATTTAATAACGGGCACCTCGGGGAATTTCTTAGTGACCGAGCCAAAAATCACTTCATGAATAGGGACTCCAACAAATAGACCGAAAAAGAGGAACGTCAGCATGTCATTAACATGATCATTGGTGGAGTCAACATCCCTAGGGGGCAATGCTAAAGCGCACTAAGGTGTCCATCACAAGGGAAAAACGAACCCAATATTATATATCGGAGGGGACCATCTCTTTCAACAATGAGGACGCCGAAGGCATCGTGCAACCGCATAATGATGCACTGGTAACATCCGTAATCATAAATAAATCTCGAGCTAAGCGTGTGTTGATTGATCCAGGTAGCTCAGCCAATATCATCAGATCGAGGGTCGTAGAGCAATTAGGTCTACAAGACCAAATAGTGCTTGCAGACCGAGTTTTAAACAGATTCAACATGGCATGCGAAACTACTAAAGGGGATATAACTCTACCGGTGAACACTGCCGGACCATTCGGGAAACGAAGTTCTATGTGATCGAAGGGGATATAGGATATAATGCTCTATTTGGAAGGCCAAGTATTCACAACATGAGGGCAATACCCTCGACACTACACCAGGCACTGAAGTTTCCCATACTGGGAGGGATTAAGATAGTTTACGGAGAGCAGCCGGCCACAAAAGATATATTCGCGGTTGATGAGGTGATCCCAATATCCGTGGAGCCGGTTAGGAAGGAATGAACTAAATAGCAATCACTAACACCGGCCTCTACCAAACCGGAGAAGAAAGAAGCGGGCGAGGATGAAGATTACAAAGTTCCTAGGTCGTTCTTCACCCCTGATGATTCCGATGCAACCAAATCAACGGACGAGGAGCTGGAGCAAGTCATATTGATCGAACACTTGCTCGATCAGAAGGGTATACCTAGGCACGGGGTTAACTCCCGAGCTCAGGAAGACACTCATTAAATTCCTTATAGCTAACATAGATTGTTTCGCTTGGTCCTATCTTGATATGACAGGGATCCCGCCATAAATAACCACTCATAAGCTGAGCTTGGATCCAAAGTTCCACCCGGTGAAACAGTAGATGAGGCCACGGTTCGAAGTCAAGCACGCATTCATAAAGGACGAGGTATCCAAACTCCATAAAATAGGTTCTATTCAGGAAGTTAAATACCCGAATTGGTTGTCTAACATAGAGGGATTGAGATCAATCCCGATAAAATCAAAGCTATAGAAGACATCATCGTGGTGGAGGGTGTCAAGGTCGTTCAGAGGCTAACCGGGCGCATAGCCTCCCTGGGCCAGTTCATATGGAGGTCTTCCGATAAAATCCACGGGTTCTTCTCATTATTGAAGAAGAAGAATAACTTTTCTTGGACCCCGAAATGCCAACAAGCTTTGGAAGAACCCAAACGGTACCTTTTGAGTTCACCTTTGCTCTATACTCCGAAGGTATATGAGCAGTTGTACATGTACTTAGCAGTATGCGTGGTGGTGGTAAGTGGAGTCTTAGTCTGGGAAGAGTAAGATACGCAATTTCCTATATATAATGCTAGTAGAACTCTAGGAGAGGCCGAAACAAGGTATCCTCGCCTAGAAAAATTGGCGCTCGCTTTGCTAAGCACCATCAGAAAGTTAAAGTCGTATTTTCAATGCCATCCCATATGTGTCGTAACCCATCAAATATTTGCGAGAATAGAAATTGTGAAAAGATTCTAAAAAATTTAAAATTTCCAAAAGGAGAAATGTTATATATTCTAGAATATCTTTACATAGTCCAAACAAAAACGGCCTCGAAATAAATAAAAAATATCTACATAACACAAAAACAAAAACAAAAATTCTAAGGCATTCACGCCTGATCTTCACCGGAGCCCAATTCGTCGCCAGAGCCGTCAGAGCCTTCGGATCCTTTGGAACCCTCAGAGCCCTCTTCACCTACAGGTTCGGCTAGTTTCTTCGCCTCGACCTCAAATCTTTTTGCCTCCTCGATCTCGTCAGACAGGTCGAAGTCTCAGGCATGGATCTCTTCGAGGGTCTCTCTTCGAGACAACTGCCTCACATATTCAGCATTGGTCTTCAGCATCGACCGAGGTAGTCTCCAACTTGGACCTTGTTACTTCACGATCTTTACCAAGGGCGTCCCATTCTGCGATAGCCAAGCCCAGATGTCTCGGATATCCTCATTTAGTTGAGCCTGTTTATCAGCTTTCTCCTTCGCCACCCGAAATAGAACCTCTACCGAAGATAGCTTCACCCGGGAAGTTTCCTTCTTCGAGGCCAGCAGATCCATCTTGCTCTTCCACCCATCAGCCATGACTTAGATCTCGTCCATCTCCTTTCGGAGTTGGTCGATCTGGTCGATCTGCTGCTGGACCTGCGAGGTATTGTTGTTAGCCACTATGACCAGTTTCTCGTTTCTAACTTCAAAGACCTTTACCTTTTCAACCAAGTCGGCATGCTCCCGCCTCAAGACCGATGCTTCTTTTTGAGCCCTATCCAGCTCGGCCTAAAGGTCCTTAATGACCCCGTCTTGTTACTCGCTAAGGAGCTTGTACGCATCCCTTTTCTGAGCCTACTCCTTAAGCTCAAGCTCGATCTGGTTGACCTCGACACACTGTCGGAGAAAGCTTTCACGATGAAGTACCAACTCCTGCAAAACAAAGAAGGTCGTGAGAAATATCCAAAGTTAAGTAAAATCCGAGGGGACGTAATGATGTCTCACCCGATTCAACGCCTACTACACCTCATTGAAAAGGCATGACACATTCACCTCGTTCATTTTTGCCTGGTCCTCCTCGGTCACCAGGCATCAGAGGTAGCTGGTTACGCCCATGGAAGAAGATAGAACCCATACATCCTCAGGGACAGTAAGAATAACCGACTTCTTACAACGGGAGTCCGTGCTCGGAGCGGGAAATTGATTAATCAACTTTGGGCTCGAACTCGACCTGCCAGATTCTGAAGATGTGTCCTTCTTCGGTACTTCCAAGTCACCCAGCCCGGAAATATCTTCTAAAGTGGACGAGTCCACACCAACAAAAAAGGAATAAAGGGGATTGTCCGCACCATGGATCCCTTCATTAGACTTCTCCTTCCTTGCTTGGGCCTCCTCGAGCATGGACTTGGTGTAAGAGGGCGTCCCTGCAATTTCAATTTCTATTATACTGGGCGCTTCCTTCAAGGTAGAGTCGGCATCCCGGGGGGTCCTACCCTCGGTCTCCATATTTACCTCTCGAGTCTAAGGGAGGCCGGCCTCACGAGTCTCACTCTCGATTGGCTCCAGCTTCTCGGGAAGGGTCATTTCATGGGCGACGAAAATAAGGTCTTCTTCCATCTTGTCCCTAAGACGGAGAAGAGAATCAGATTCAGGCACCCGGGAGCTAGATCTCTTCCTGGGCTTGCAAGCCACCCTTTTCTTTGGTTTCACCTAAGGGCCCGAGACCCCAAGGTTTTCTCTTCCTTTTCATCTTTTCCCATGTGGCAACCCCGGGCTGTCCTGAAATAGAGGGATCGACGGGCAATGATACATCTTTGTCCCCTTCCAAAGGCCTAAGCTAGATGGTATTAGGCAAACCTATAAAATAAAAGAGGAGAAGTCAGTATGTTGCGGGCTATAAGACACGATAACAATTGATTAGAAGGGAACCTTACCATGAGAACGAGCCTTCCAACCGCCCCTTCATAACTTCTGCCATGAGCGCTCAAAGTATGATATCTATTTGCAGATGTCTTCGATCCACTCCTTAAATCGGGAGACCGCATTTGAAATCCGGCAACAACTGCACAATCACAAGAGTGAATGGAAGGGAGGAAAATGAAGGAAATTTGACGCTTAAGGAGAAGTTGTACTTACGAGATGCAATCCACTTCTCAAGGAATGAAATGAACACGGGAGGGTTCAAATATTCGATCTTCACCATAACGAAGCGTCCCTGCTAGCCCCGATTTCGGTCTTCATCAACACTCGAAAAGGGGGCATTGCTGGCCCGACGAGTAAGCTTAATCAATCCCCCTCGGAAGACTCGGGGATCGTATAAACAAAGCAAATGATCGATGGTGAACCGACGAGACCCGGTCTTGTTCATAAAGTGACGAAGCAGGACCACGATCCTCCATAAGGACGAGTGGATTTGCCCGAGGCACACCTTGTACCTCTTGTAAAAGTCCAAAATAACCGGGTCCACGGGGCCCATCATGAAGGGGTAAGTGTAAATACTTAAGTACTCCTCCATGTGGGTAGTAATAGCATCCCCGGTCCTGGGGACTACCATGTCCTTACCTCCCCAATTACAGTCCTCTCGGGCCACGTGAAGGACGTCTTCGGTTACGGAGCATATGAACCTTGATGCTCATTCACCTCGGTCTTGCTTGTACGAGGTTTTCTCAACCTTGAAGTCATTTGCAATAGAACAACCCCTGGGAATAAACATTTTCAAATGGGGCTCGGGAGCCAGTTCGGCGGCTGCCGACTCGGTGGCAGCCACATCGGGAGCAGTCGCTCGAGTACAATTATTTCAGGATCGACCGCCTCACTACCAGCGGCATGTTGGGAAGATGAAGAGGTAGCCTGTTGGGGAACTAACTTGGAAGTTTTAGCCATTGTTGGCTGGTAAAATTTGAAGATTTGAAGAAGAAGAATGGAGGTTTGGAAGAACAAGTTTGAAGGATCGCAAGGAATCATAATTGAAGCCAGGAGCCTCTCGCATCAGGTTCCAAGAAAAACACCTGCCATCGAAGCCATCGAGACCATGCCCCCGGGTCCGGTTCGAGTTCTAAGACCTCGGAGAATATTACAAAACGACCACGCACGATTAATGGTATCACGGCGTGAATCCTGGCCCGTATCAGCGGTAGATCAGTGATTGGCGAAAAGGAAGATTTTTATCTTTCTTAGAATTGTACTTAGTGTAAAACTTCCCTGCTATATAAAGTGGAAGCTGATTATTCATTAGGGATAGTGTAACACGGATACCAAGGCAGTATACATTTGTTTCCTCTGCCTCTAAAGATTATTTTAAGTTCTTAGTTTTGTTCATAGCCCTCCATAAGTTTTTGGCTCCAAATCGAAGGCAGACTAATTGTTTGGATCATAACCAGTCTGAACTCGGCCTTACTACTAGTTTGATCATTTATTCCATCTTTAATTTGCTCATCTAACGCTATCAATCATTCGTATTCAATTAGTCCACATATTCTTAAAATCGCGTATAAATTTAATTATTATCTTTTTTAAGGGTAAACAACATACTTTACGTACTAATTACTCTTGCCGTTGTATATGGAAAAGATATATTTCCTCTTTTTGTTCTTAGATTCCCTTAGTTCAATCAATTTTCCTTTATTCAGATTTTAGATTCGAACGTACGAATTCATTATCGAAATGATATCGGTCTTGCTCAATTCTTTTTTCGTTTTTTTTTAATATATCAGATGTTTTGATCTTGGGCATTAAGTTTTTTCTTTGAGTGCTTCCAAAAGTACTTTGTGTGACCTAAAGCTTGATATATTAATTGAATTAAGCCACTGAGTTGTTCTTCATTATGTACATTTAGTCAAAGTGATATGTTCCGTAGATTGTTTTTAATGTGTGTTTTAGATGTGTATAAAAATATACAATTATTAGATTAGTTTTTTTGTTTTGTTTTCTTGAGCTTTAAAAAAATCAAAGGGGAACCAAACAGTTAAAATATTTAAAAGCTAGTTATTAATAATTAATAATCAAAAAATTTGTCTAATATTTTAAGAGCCTTGTTTTTGCTTAAACGAAATAGTGCCCACTCTTTGTACATTAATGTACCAATAAATAAAGAAGAAAACTCAAATAGTTGCTCATCTAATCTCTTAAATTATAAATAGCCGGTGAATGTATAATATATGTACAATTTATGTATAATATATGTATAACTATGTATATTTTATATATACCGACTATAAACATATGAATCTGACAGGCTATTTGTGTAACAACTAGCATTTTGCTATCTTCTGATTATTTTTTCTTAGTCACTATAATTTTATTGCGAATAGGCGATCACGATCTATCACGGAGGAGTCAGTGTCTAACCATTCAATTTTCCAGAAAGAATGAATTCGTCAATTGAATGGCTTTATGTTTTGTTACTCACTATAATGTAGTCAATCTTGATTCTACACTTCATAGTTTGTTATTCATAACTCTATTATCTTTTTCCTAGGGGATTTATTCACGTGAATAAGGAATATTCTTTTTAATTCCTATCGTTTACCCTTAAAATTGCATAATAATTAAATTTTGTAATGTTGTTTTAAGCACACGTAATTTCACCTAATACCAATTGATAAATATGAAGATTAATAATAGAAATTGACAATAAAATAAAGCAAACCAGTGTTAAAGTGCAATTCAGCCCTAGCTAGAGTGCCCTCGAACTGTTTGATGCTAAAGTAATGAAGCAGGAAATAGATTGATGAACAAGAAAGTATAAGCGAGAAAGAGTTATATTGCTTTGATATGAGTGAATAATGTGTGTTGAAAATGATTAGAACTCCCATTTATATAGTAGAGGAATTCTACTTATAGTATAACTCTAATTACAGAAGGAAATCTCATGATTAGCTAAACAACCGCTCTTGATTCGATCTGTTCCGAGATTTTCGCCATGATTGTCGACCAGTCACAGATATCTTTCTTTTTGTTATTACGTTATCTTCGGTCTTGATCGATGTCTACCTTGTTTGGTCTCGATTCATACTGGCTTCGATCTTGACAAGTACCTCGAAATCCTAACGCGATACCTTGTCCTCATGTCTCGGTCTGATCTCCTACGGGGCTGACCTTTGACACAGTCTCGATCAAATAGTAAAATCGGATGAGCCCGGTTTTAACCGTATACATATAGACCCCTCATTTTTTGGAGTGTAATGACAAGAAACGAATTGAGCCTTCGATTTTTACCTCAACCTGTCATGACGTCACCCCGTAACGTAAGCGCGAAAGTGACCGAAATGTCCTGTCGGTACAGTTCCCCAAGTTATTAATATGTGTCGGCTGGTGGTCGGCCACTAGTTCCCTAGAACCGTCACCGTGAATCCCATAAATAGGCCTTTTTTCACTCTTTGAATCTTTGCCTTCAACCTTTTCTAATCTCCAAAGCTATTTACATCTTCTAAATTCTTCCATTCTACAAAAATCTTCAGGTTTCTTTGCTATCCCCTTCTCAAACATCAAGTTTTATTATCTTCTTCTTTATTCAAACTCAAACCAAATGGAAAAAACATAAAAAACGGTACCACAAAAAGAATTTGCTTCATCTTCTCAACAGACCGACGGGAAAGCGCCGGTGGAACCCCGCCTTGAGGAATGTATTCCTGGGGGGGGAGAGTGTAGTCAGATCCGATTTCAATACCAAAAAAACCTCGTCGGTATCGAGATATATGCTCGATGCCCAAGAGCTACATCGACAAAGTAAAGGAGAACTGCGACTGGCAGAACAAAGAGGTGGTGATACCGGCCCTAGAGGAGGCTATTACTACCCACGTGGATGGGTACTTGAGTGTTTACACTTATCTTTTCATATCGGGCCCTCTTGAACCAATCATCGTGGACTTCTGCAAGAAGTTCCAGGTGACCCTCGGTCAGATTCACCCCTCCTTCTGGAGGATCATCATATTGCTTCGATTTTTCTCGAGCAAAGACGACGCGTTTCCCTTCACCCTCGACCACCTCTTTAGGTTATATAGCCCCCGGCTTTACCGAGGTGGGTTAATAAAGCTCCAACGTCGAGCCACAAAAGTCTTCATCTCCAGTATAGACTAGGACAAGGACCAAGGTTGGATGGGTAGATTCGTCAAGGTTAAGACCTCGGACCTAATTCCGGCCGAGAAGATGCCATTTCTCTAGAAGTGCAATATGAAACGTAAGTACGATCCCCTTCTATTGGTTTACTTGACTTCTCTGTTTCACTTACGTTCTTATTTTTTTGATGTAGTTGTTGGCTGGATGACCGGTGCCATCCCCAAACTCAAGATCTTGGTCAGGGACCTAGTCTCGACATCGACATATGTTGAGCGCGCATGGCGCGACTTATCAAAGGGCCGATGGGAGGCCAAGAATCATGGTAAGCCCTTTTTCACGTGTTTGATGATTTCGTTAAAATGCTTTTTCCATATTTAATTAATTTCCTTTCATACAGGCCTTGGCAAAGATGCTGTCAGACAGCCCCATCTGGTGAGGAGGAGACTTCGATCCTGGTACCGAAATCGGCGAAGGATAAGAAGAGAAAAAGGACCTCAACCTCCGAGGATCCAGAATCCAAGAAAAAGGCGGCTCGTAAGCCTAAGAAGAACATCCTCCTCCTGACCGAAGACTCAGTTCGGCGCTTAAGGGAGGAAGACGAAGAAGAGAAAAAACACCATTCTAGGTTGGTGGCCCGAGTGAGGACGAACATAAAGGACCCAAAGGCTACTGAGTTGGTGGAGGTTGCAAATACTCCATCTCAAGATGAAGGGGTCTCGGGAAAAAACTTGGGCGAAGTCCCTGAGTCATCGAGGACAGAAGATGCCTCCCATTGTAATGAGCAAATGGTGAGTACGACTGTAGAGGCTGGTCTTGAGGCCCCTCGGGATGGAGAGAACGCCCCAAGTGACCCACTTAGAGAAATATAAATTGGAGGCTCCCTGTTGCTCCCTTCATTTTATGAGGAGATGATTCAGGAGGCTCGGGCCTTGAAGGCCCCCTCCATAGAAGGAGCCCATGGAAGGGAGGACCCCTTTCGTGATTACTTTACTAGGGTCGAAGATGCTACTGACCTGAGCAACTTGGGAGGTTCGAGGAAGGACTCCGGAGAGGCATCGATCCTCTTCAACGAAGCACAACAAGCTCTGAATCATGTAAGCCTTAACTCCCCTTGTTGGTACTACACTTGTGTTTATTTTTCTCTTCCTGTCTAACTTCTTTTCTTCTTTCTGAGCAAGCCTCAGTGCTTCATCAGGAAGTATTTTCCCGATCTTAAATTGCGCTGAGTCAGTACGAGGCCGACATCCAAAGGTTTACCAAGGAAAGGAATTCCCTTACACTTCTCGGTGGGCAAAAAGAATAAGAGATCAAGGACCTCCGAGCTGAGTTGGTCGCGGCTCATAAAGAACAAACCGACCTGATTGAGTAGGTAACGAAACTCTTAGAAGCTCATGGGATCAGTTTGGGAACAATGGCTAACACTTCAATCTCACAATTCAGCAGAAGATCGAAAGGATCGAGCAGTTCCACGAAGAGGTCAATAGGATGAAGGCGGAGACCTTGGGGTGGAAACAAAACATGGACTGCCTTGCCTCAGAGAATGAGGCTGCTCGAGCCCAGCTGTCATCAGTTGAAAGTCAGCTTCAAGTCATGAAGGAAAAGAACTTGGAACATGCCATATCTGAGGCAGAAAAAGCTAAGGCCGATGCGGAGGTGATCGTGGTTGTCTACCGGTCCGATGTTGAAGCTGCTCAAGCCCAAGCAAGAGAGTCTGCTGAGATCGCTCAAACTCAAGCACACTAGGTAGATGAACTCGCCAAGTGTTAATCTCGTAGGGAAACCCTTTAGGAGATCCATGCCCGAGGTTTCGATCTCACTGATGAGATAGAAAAGGCTCGAAGCCGATGCAAGGGCATTGGCCTCCTCCGATGATGAAGATGGCGCCGGGAGTGAGATCGGGTGGGGAGATCTGTATCCTTAGGGTTTTCGAGGGTGGTGTTATCGAAACCCTTTGCTTCGTTATGCCTTGGAATGAAGTAAAATTGTTCGAGAGTTCGAACAATTCGGTACCCCTTAGGGTTTTTGAGGGTTGATATTATCGAAACCCTTTGTAATTTTGCCGACGGTAGCCTTTTAAACCAGTTTTGTGAAAATATTTGAGCGCCTATTTTATTACGAAATTTGAACGTCTCCGACCCGTGTTAATTTTTGTCGTATCCTTTAGCTTGGGATTTGCCTCTTGGGCTTGTTTCCCGATTAAGTGTCAGTTCCCGAGTGGGGTGGCCTTGACCTATAAAAATGAGGGTTGCGTTTTTAGGTCTTACGATCTCGAGGCTTTAGTAATTCGATTACGTCAATTTTTTGGGCGGCAGTCCCCGAGTGTGGGGTTAGTTGTTTGAACTTCAGTTGTGATCGGCCCTTAAGCCTGTTTCCACAATAGATCAAAAGTATGAATTTTAAAGTAAAAATTTCTCAAAGGCATGAAATATTTGGCAAGGAAAAATACTTCTCTCAATAGATAATGCATGTGTACATGTTTTCCATTAGGTCTCGAGTACTATGTGGACACGGTTCGCTCGACCGCCCTTACATACAAAATTTACCTATCGAGACCCTTGTAACAAAGTTGACATTCGAGGGTGATGCCTCCCAGTATTCGAGGTTGATTGTAAAGAAGCCTCGGATATTGTTGAATTGCTCTATGTTAGCACGAACAATGGTTGCCTCATTAAAAACCTCACCGGAAAAACCCATCTGGGACAAAAATTGGTCTAAGTAGGGGTGGGCATCGGTCGGTTCGGTTCGGTTATGAATATTATCGGTTTAGTGTATCATTTATTGGTTTACAAATATGGTAAACCGACAAGATATCGGTTATCGGTTATCGGTTAATCAATTATCAATCATTATTGGTTCGGTTATCGGTTTACCCAATAAGATAACTCAATCTAGAGGTAAGAAGCATAGTATATAACGCAGATGAACTGAACTTTAATTATTGAATTTGGCAACAACAAAAGAATATGTCCATTGTCCAGGTATCAAAAGATATAAGTAAACAACCAAATGCTTTAACTCTAATTAAATGAATTAAATACAGAACTTCGAATCCAAAACAACCTCAAACAATAAGTTAGGAAATCCAAAAAAGTGACCCAAAAAATAATGAGGAAAATGAGAATTGTAAATGATGAATATAATCATAAACTTACCCGAAATTGATGAAGGAACAAAACTTGTTCTTAAGAAAGAAGTAATTAAATTTCAAATTTTGGAGATGAGAACTTGCGCTAAGATTCTATGATTGTGGTTGACTGGATGTACTTTGAATTTTGAAGAACTGATGAAGAATTGAATCAATTTGACGACTAAACTTACCATGAAACTTGATATATTGAATGCGGCTGGGAAAATTGGGAGAAAAAGAGAGAATGAAGCCCTAGATTTATTTTTATACTTAAGGGTAAAATCATAATTTTATTAAATCTTATTGGGTTATCGGTTAATTCGTTAAGAAAATTGGAAAACCGAGGCCCGAACCGATAACCCAATAGGAAAAAAAATACTAAACCTCTACTAAATCGTTAACCCAATAACCCGATACCAATACCCCAATAAGCTTTTTTCGGTTCGGACTATCGGTTATACCCCATATATGCCCAGCCCTAGGTCTAAGGAAAAAAGAGTGCAACACGTGCTTTTAGACCTAAGGACTTTGTGTTGAAGGATCCCTCGATGTCTTCGATTGAACACCTGCAATTGGTTAGTATATAATATAAATGAAAATAGAGAAGGTCGTACTTAGTAGTAATATCGTTTGAGGAGTGATATGTTCCAATTGTTTGGTAATTGCTCGTCGCTCATCGTGGCAGGTTTGTAGGATCCCTTTCAGACGAAATCCAGGACCTGATACGATCCCTCCTAGTTTGGGCCAAGTTTTCCTTCGTTTGAGTTTTGAGTATTGAGGGTGACTTTTCTCAAAACTAAGTCCCCGATTTTAAAGTGTCGAAGATTGGCTCTTCGGTTGTAATACCTTTCAATCCGTTATTTATGTGCGGCCATCCGAACGAGGGTGGCTTCCCGTATTTCATCTAGCAATTCGAGGCTTGTATTTATAGCCTCGTGATTTGACTCTTCCGTTCCATTCTGAACCTGAAGCTGGGTTCCCCGACTTCGACCGGGATCAAAGCTTCGACGCCATAGACTAAAGAGAACAGTGTTGCCCCCGTACTGGATTTTGACGTTGTATACCACGCCCAAAGGACCTCGAGCAATATTTCTCTCCATTTTCCTTTAGCATCGTTCAATCTTTTCTTTAGATTTTGAATGATGGTAATGTATGTTCATTCGGCATGTCTGTTACCACTATGATGATATGGCGTTGATAGAATTCTTTTTATCTTGTGATCTTCGAGAAACTTTGTCACTTTGCTGCTGAAGAATTGCTTCCCATTATCATACGATCTCGGAAGGCATCCCAAATCGACATATAATGTGGGCCTAGATGAAGTCTATGATTTCTTTTTCTCTGACTTTCTCGAAGGCATGTGCTTCAACCCTCTTAGAGAAATAGTCAGTCATAAACAAAATGAATTGAGCTTTACTTGGGGTCGATGGTAGAGGGCTGATGATGGTCATTCCCCATTTCATGAATGGCCACGTGGATAAGACTGAGTGTAGTTGCTCCCCGGGTTTGTGAATCATTAGTGCATACCTATGACATTTGTCGCACTTTCAAACAAACTCTTTTGTCTACTTTTCCATATCAACCCAATAGTATCCTGCTATGATGACTTTGTGAACAAATGACTCGGCACTGGAATGATTTCTGCAAGTGCCTCCGTGAATTTCCCGTAGAACGTAGTCGGTATCTCCCGGACCCAAACATATTGTCAATGGTCCATTGAACATCCTTTTATACAGTGTTCCATCCTCGGCCAATGTGAACCATGTGGCCTTCGTGTGTAGAGTCCATGATTTCCTAGGATCTGATGGAAGCTTACCGTTCTTTAGGTAATCAATATACTTATTCCTCCAATCCTAGGTTAGACTTGTGGAGTTTATTTTGGCTTGGCCTTCTTCGATTATTGACTTCGAAAGCTGTACGACTGTCCCCGAGCTAAGCTCGTCATCTTCGACTGATGACCCTAAATTTGCAAGGGCGTCGGCCTTGCTGTATTTCTCTCGAGGTACGTGCTGCAGGGTCCAAGTACCTCTGCATTCGCTCTTTTCGAACCTCGAAAGTTCTGCTGACTTGGTTTACCACAAGTAGGGAGTCGCATTTGGCCTCAATGGCCTCTTCTCCCAAACTCTTAGCTAACTCGAGACCTACAATCATGGCCTCATACTCGGCCTCATTGTTAGTTAACTTGGAAGTTTTGATAGATTGTCTAATTGTATTACCTGTGGGCGGCTTCAAGACGATGCCTAGACCGGACCCTTTCACGTTCGAAGCGCCGTCTGTGAAGAGGGTCCACACCCCCGATGATGTACCCAATTTAACAATAGTTCCTTTTCTACCTCGGGTACGAGGGCTAGCGTAAAGTCGGCCCCGAAATCTGCCACGATTTGAGACTTGATGGTCGTTCAGGGTTGATAATCGATATCGTACCCGCTGATCTCGATGGCCCATTTACCCAATCGGCCTAAGATTTCGGGCTTATGCAAAATATTACAAAGGGGTTAGGTAGTCACCACACAAATTGAGTGACACTGAAAATATGGTTTTAATTTCCTAGAGGCGCTTATTAGAGCAAAAGCTAATTTTTCTAAGTGTGGGTACCGAGTCTCGGCCTCACCTAAGGTTCGACTAACATAGTAAATAGGAAATTGCGTACCTTTCTCTTCTCGAACTAAGACCTCACTTACCGCAATTTCCGAGACTGCTAAGTATTAGTAGAGTCGCTTGTCCGCTTTCGGAGTACGAAGAAGTGGCGGGCTCGAGGGTACCGTTTTAGTTCTTTCAATGCGTGTTGGGATTCTGGTGTCCATGAAAATTTGTTCTTCTTTTTAAGCAGTGAGAAGAACTTATGCCTTCTATCTGAGGACCTCGAAATGAATCGTCCTAGGGCGGCTATGCGCCCTGTTAACCTTTATACGCCCTTAAAATTATCTACGACCGTGATGTATTTGATTTCTTTGATTTTATCGGGGTTGATCTCGATCCCCCGATTTGCTACCATGAAGTCGAGGAACTTGCCCGAATCGACCCCGAATGCATATTTCTTCGGGTTGAGCTTCACGTTGTACTTCCTTAGTATGTCAACCTGCAAATGTTTCAAATGGTCTTTTGGTCGCAAGGACTTAACTAGCATATCGTCAATATAAACCTCCATTGATTTTCCTATTTGTTCTTCGAACATTCGATTTACTAGGCGTTGATAAGTAGCACCAGCATTTTTTTAGTCCAAACGACATTACGTTATAACAATAGGTGTCGTATCTAGTGAGGAACGAAGTCTTTTCCTGATCCTCTGGGTTCATTTGTATTTGATTGTACCCGGAGTAGGCATCGAGAAAGCTAAGGATCCCGTGATCGGCCATGGCATCGATCATGCGATCGATATTCGGCAAAGGGAAAGAATGTTTGGGGCATGATTTGTTTAAATCTTTATAGTTTACGCACATTCTAAGTTTATTTTCCTTCTTAGGGACTACAACTGCGTTTACTAACCATTCGGGATATTTTATCTCCCGAATGGATCCTATTTTGAGAAGTTTGGTTACGTCGTCCTTGATGAATGCATGTTTACCTCGAACTGGGGCCTTCTCCTTTGTTTTACTGGGCGGATCTTCGGGTCCAAGCTCAGTCGATGTGTAGTGATCTCTTGTGGGATCCCTGTCATATCTAGATGGGACCAAGCAAAACAATGCATATTATCGATAAGGAATTTAATGAGTTTTTCCCTGATCTCGGGGGTTAATCACGTGCCTACGTATACCTTTCGCTCGGGTAGATAGTTGATTTTATGGTGCCAAAGTCATCGAGAATTATGAAGGATCGGGGGATCCAATGTTCATCATTCTCGTCCGCCCCTCGTTCCTCCGATTGGGTCGAGGCTGGTACCTGTGGTTGCTATTTCACCTCCTTCTTTTCTTTTAACTCCGATCCCTTTGTAGATGAAAGCGTCGATACCGCTATTACTTCATCAACCGCGAACATCTCTTTGGAAGCATGTTGTTCCCCATACACCGTTTTTACTCCATCCGGTGTCTTAAATTTCAGCACTTGGTGAAGGGTTGAGGGGATCGCCCTTATGTTGTGAATCCAGGGTCTTCCGAGTAGGGCATTGTACCTCATATCGCCCTCGAACACATGGAACTTTGTTTCTTGAATAGTCCCGGCCACATTTACGGGTAAGGTGATTTCACCTTTAGTTGTTACACTTGCCATGTTGAAACCATTGAGAACTCGCGTTGCGTGCACGATCTGATCCTGTAGACTGAGCTGCTTCACAATCCTCGATCGAATAATATTTGTCGAGCTCCCTGGATCAATTAAAACACGTTTAATCTGAATTTTATTCATAAGGATAGAGATTAACAATGCATCATTATGGGTTTGTGAGATCCCCTCTGTTTTCTCGTCATTGAACAACAAGGTTCCTTCTGGTACATAGTCTCGAGTTTGTTTTTCCATGTACATCGACACCTTGGTGCGTTTGAACACGGGCCCTTGTGGAATGTCGACCCACCAACGATCATGTGAATAACATGCTGTGAATCACCTTGGTTCTTCTTGTTTACGTCCTTGTCTCTAAAATGATTTTTAGCTCGGTCTCTCAAGAATTCTCGGAGGTGACCCTCGTTAAATAGACGGGTCACCTCATCTCTTAGTTTTCTGCAGTCTTCGGTTCTATGACCATGGGTACCATGGTATTTGCATATTGGATTAGGGTTCCTTTGAGCGGGACCGTTTTGTAGGGGTCTAGACCATCTAGTATCCTTGATTCTCCCAATGGCTGATACAATACCTGATGCGTCGATGTTGAAGTTGTACTTTGATAATCGTTGCGCTTCTGTGGGGTCGACATGTTTATAGAAGCCACTTTTGCTCATGAGCCCCCGAGAGCTCTGTCCTCGATCATTTCGAATGGGATTACGTCCTGGGCCACTGTTTCTACTATCTGCACTATATGGTTGATATCGATCTCTGTTCGATCGAGGTTCTCTATCGATGTCCCGTTGAATTCTGCCAGTGGGCCTGTTTGGATAAACGGAACTGGGAAGGGGTCCTCAATTGATCATCCTCGACCCTGATCTTTGACTGGTACCAATTACGTACATCGGCCCAGGTCACCGCTGGATATTCAATTAAATTCTACTTTAGCTGTCATGATGCCACCGAACTTCGTTCGTTCAAACCTTGAGTAAAGTCTTGAACATCCCAATCATCTGTGACCGGGGGTAGGTCCATGTGTTCCATCTGGAACCGAGATACGAAATCCCTGAATATTTTGCTATCTTTTTTTCACTTTGAAGAGGCCCGACTTCCTAGTCGCAACCTTTATTTCTCCGGCATGTGCCTTTACGAAGGAATCTGCAAGCATGGCGATGGAATCGATTGAATTGGGCGCCAAATTGTGGTACCATATCATCGCCTCTTACGATAAAGTTTCTCCAAATTTCGTCAGTAGAACGGATTCAATCTTATCATCTTCCAAGTCATTCCCTTTTATCGCACATGTATAAGAAGTGACATGCTCATTAGGGTCGGTAGTCCCATTGTACTTGGAAATTTCTGGCATGCGGAATTTCTTTGGAATGGGCTTTAGAGTCGCACTTGGAGGGAAAGGCTTCTGCATGAACTTCTTTGAATCCAAAACCTTTAAAATCGGCGGTGCCCCCGGTATTTGGTCAACCCGAGAGTTGTATGTTTCTACTTTTTTGTCATTTACCTCAATTTTATTTTCTCTTGATTCAATACGTTTAGTGAGCTCCTTGAGCATTTTCATAATGGTGGGGTCAGTCCCCGATTCATTGGCGTTCGATCTCTCCGGTACAGGTTCGGCCTTGTGAACAACTTTTGGTGAGGGTTCGGGTTCGACCCCACTTGGTGCACGGTTCTAATTTTGCAATTGTGCTATAGCGGCTTGTTGAGCTTGTAACATTTCAAATATCAGCTAAAGGTTGACTCCACCATCTTCTTCGCCCTGCGTACCTCGACCACCTGATCAAACTTCCCTGTGTGTGCTACATTTGGGATTGACACTTAGATTTGCATTTAGGGCGACATGTGACCTAACATCGAAGGGATTTGCAATTGGTACTCCCTCGAGGTCAGATTGAGGCACTTCGATCCCTGGGTCTACTATATTGTCGTTTTCTCCGTGAAATCCGAGGGTGTTGTCACCATGACTGGGTATTACTTGTGAATTTGACATGTTTATCCTGAAATCAAAAACACTTACGAGAACAAGCGTAAAGCAGTGTGTGTTATTGATAAGTAGGGATTTTACCTCTTATTTGCACTTTTTTACTTGTGTTTTAGGTCAAAAATATTTAAAGGTATTCCTGGATACTAATGAAATGTGCTTGCTTACAGGAATGTTGCAATATGAGCCAAAGGAATCAAAAGTTGAACAAGAATCAAATCACACAAAGAGGACACTGTGCTGACCACATGATTTTGTACGTGGCCGCAAAAGAAGGTTCAGAGACTTGGATTTGTGCAAATCAAGAAGTGCGGACCGCACAAATATTGTGTGGACACAAAAGTCATTGTGCGGACGCATTCAGTATTATGCGGTCTGCGATAAATAAGATTCAAAGAGTTGGCATTTGGGCAAAATGAAAGAGTGGGGACCGCACCAAAATTTTACGGCCACAGGATGTCAAGTGCGGTCGCACACACAATTGTGCGGTCCGCAAGAATGAAGATTTAGAGAGTTGGTTCAAGTCCAAGGTCAAGGAAGTGCGGACCACATCACTTTTATGCGGCCGCATAATCAAGAGCGCGGCCTCAGAATTATGCGGTCCGCAATAGTCCAGCAAAAGCCAGAACTCAAAGTCAAGAACGCGGACCGCACCATAATTATGCGGCCACAGAAGCAAGTGTGCGACCGCACTCAGAATTATGCGGCCGCACAACCTCCGTAGGGGCATTTTTGTCAGATATTTTCAGCTTAATATAAATAGAACGTTTTGTCATTTTTAGGTTAAGTTATGTTTTAGGAGAGCACCTGTGACGATTTTCTTTACTTCTTTTGGCAACTTTGTACTAGATTTGTCTCTAAACACTAGATTTTCATCCCATTATCTAATATTATGGATTTATGTTCTATTCTTCTATAATTTCTTTAATTTTCATGAGTAGCTAAACCCATATCTAGGGTTGTGACCCAACCCCTAGTGTGGGTATTTAATGGGTGTTTCATTTAACGCTTGTTAGTGATATTTTGCCTAGTTCTTGTTGGAACTCAAGAATTAATGGTTGCAAATATTGATTCATGCGTAAATGACTTAGTTTCTACTTGAGAAAGTGGAACTAATTCTAGAAAAACTAGGCTAACAAGGAATTGGGGTGAACTCAAAAAATTGATAGCCCGAATTAAAGGGTTAAACCTAAAGATAGTAATACCCAACTTGAGCTAATATCAATTGATTTGTATAAATACCCATTTTCCCCATTTGATGTATATATTCATTTCCCCAATGTATATATTCGCTTTACCTCATTTTTTATATTCAGTTTACCTTCTATAGTTTACTTCATAACTTCTTTAGTTTGTTTTTCCGTAGGAACATAACATCTTATTTACTTTAGTAGCTTCTTTTTAATTTTTTAGCTTTTTTTTATGTTTTGTGTTAACAATAAGCCTTTGGTTTTCTTAATGTCGCGGTTCTTTCTAAAGGTGGATGTTATGTGAACCGGGTGGCTCTTCCCAATGATGGATGGCGTGACAACCTTCTTAAGGCATTGAGTCAGTTTTCCTTTATGTTTTGGTAAATATAGTAGTAATGAATAAAAGTGTCTCAAGCAGGATTCACTTGGTACTAAACATTTACCTACGACTTTATGGTTAGAAATAAAGTTGTTGGCATAAAATAACTCAATTTGTGACCTTTAGACTCGTGTGTTGACTTAAACAATCATCCAGTGGTTTATTCGAGCCATTTGTGATTTTCAATCTTAGCTAGGATTGTTGTGGGCCCTCGACTCTGTTCTCTTTAGCAATCCAGCATCTTGAGAGGTGAGGTATTGAATTGCAAGTCCAAGTTCCCGTGCCAATAAGTCTATAACTTGCTCCAAATGTTTGTCTAAGCAAAATTCTAAGTGTAGCTCGACTTGAGAAATGACTGTAGGGTATCCTTGATCCAATTTTAAACTTGGAAACTTCCATAGCCTACCAATGTGATATACCTAGTCAAGCCCTTTGAGTCGAAGTCCTTTTTATTTCAATAACCACGTTACAAGCCTTTATCCGTTTTGCAATGATCCTCTCTTGGCACCCAATCTTTCCTTAGCATTCTTGTACAACAATTGACAAAAGCATAAGTTTGGGGAAGAGACGCGGAGTTTGAAAGTGATAAAAGGTACAAAGAAGAAAAAGAAATGAAGAAAAGGGAAGGCAAATAAAAGAAATAAAAGCCAAAAAGAATAATTTCAAAAAGAAAGTGAAAAAGGTAGAAAGTCGAAGGGGTTAAAAAACAATGATGAAAGGCATGGAGTAAATAGAAAAGGAGAAAAATGAATGTCATGATCAAGAAAGAGTCACATTACGCCTCTCTAGTTCCCCCAAGGAAAAAGAACATGACTCAAAGAGTCGAAAAAGTATAAGCCAAAAAGAGAAAATTGAGTGCTTAAGGAAAGATGAAACCATCATATTCAAACAAGTCCTACTTTCATCCAAAATCCTTCATTACATCCCGCAAAATCCCTATATGATTTCAAGTTGAGTGATCTTACATTAGTGGTGATTTACATAAGGGGCAAGCTTATGGTACTTAGAGTCGGACTTGTGACATTCTTTAGAGAGAGATGAGCGAACTTCTTCACAATCCTTGTTTCGAGTGTTACATTCTAAAGTGAGATTTGCTCATGGAGAGTAGAGGAGGTGGAGTGGAATCCACAATGACCTACGTGATAGAGCGAGCTCTTGATGAATAAAGTCAACTCTTGATGCTCTAGTGTCATATTAGAACTATGGTACTCAAAGTCAAAACATTGTGTTGTTGATAATTCATATGTGTTGAGGGTAATTGTTAGTCCCAATTGATGCATGATCGATTCACCTTAGGCCAACTAAAATATAATTTTTTTCTAGTGGAGGTGGGAATTACCTTATTTGCTTGAGGACAAGCAAAAGCTTAAGTTTGGGAGAGTTGATAAGTAGGGATTTTGACCACTTATTTGCTCTCTTTTACTTGTATTATAGGTAAAAAAATTCTTAAAAGTATTCCCGGATACTAATGAAATGTGCTTGCTTGCAGGAATGTTGCAATATGAGGCAAAGGAATCAAAATCAACTCATAAAGGAGCCAAAAGTTGAACAAGAATCAAAACAGACAACGAGACAATTGTGCCGCATGATTTTGTATGTGGCCGCAAAAGAAGGTTCAGAGACTTGGATTTGTGAAAATCAAGAAGTGTGGACCGCACAAATATTGTGCGGCCGCAAAAGTCATTGTGCGGCTGCATTCAATATTATGTGGTCCGCGATAAATAAGATTCAGAGAGTTAGCATTTGGGCAAAATAAAGGAGTGCGGACTGCACCAAAATTGTGCGGCCGCGGGATGTCAAGTGCGGTCGCACACACAATTGTGCGGTCCGCAGGATTGAAGACTCAGAGAGTTAGTTCAAGTCCAAGGTCAAGGAAGTGCGGACCGCATCACTTTTATGCGGCCGCATAATCAAGAGCGCGGCCGCACTCAGAATTGTGCGGTCCGCAAAAGTCCAGCAAAAGCCAGAACTCAAAGTCAAGAACGCAGACCGCACCATAATTATGTGGCCGTAGAAGCAAGTGTGCGACCGCACTCAAAATAATGCAGCCGCACAACCTTCGCAGGGGAATTTTTATCAGATATTTTCAACTTAGTATAAATAGAAATATTTGTCATTTTTAGGTTAAGTTATACTTTAAGAGAGAAACTATGACGATTTTCTTTACTGCCTTTGGCAACTTTGTACTAGATTTGTCTTTAAACACTAGATTTTCATCCCATAATCTAATATTATGGATTCTATCTTCAATTCTTCTTTAATTTCTTCAATTTTAATGAGTTGCTAAACCCATATCTAGGGTTGTTACCCAGCCCTAGTGTGTGTATTTAATGGGTGTTTGATTTAGGGCTTGTTAGTGATTGGGTTAGTGATATTTAGCCTAGTTATTGCTAGAACTCAAGGATTAATGGTTGACAACATTGGTTCATTCCTAAATGACTTAGTCTCTACTTGAGAAAGTGGGACTAAGTCTAGGAAAACTAGGCTAACAAGGAATTGGGGTGAACTCAAAAAATTGATAGCCCAAATTAAAGGGTTAAACCTAGAGATAGTAATACCCGGCTTGAGCTAATATCACTTGATTTGTATAAATACCCATTTGGACTTGAGTAAGCCAAATTGGGCATAATCACTCAAACTACCGAGAGGTATAGAGTGAGTACCCGGATGTGATAGCTATAGTACAATCCCAACATATCAAGTTTGACCTTAAAATTACAACCCGTTAGATAACCACCTAGGTAGAAGTCACGACCCTAGTCCCTTTAAACATTTGAAAACCTTAAACAAAAATATTGTCCTTAGTTTTATTAGTTGAATTCAATAAAGTAAGCATAGAAGTAGAATATCAACCAAGTTTGTGGAAGTGCAATTAGAGTCAAAACTTGCATCTCACTTAGATATAAACCTAATTCCAATTATTAACTCCCTGTGGATTCGATCCCGACCTTAGTTGGGTTATTATTTCATCAACCGCCTCGCTACTCAATAGTAGTGTGGGTTTGGACCCGATCAATGTTTGGTATCGTTTTCGGGGAGTTAGACGGTCTTAGATATATATCTAAGTATTTGTGTGTTTTGTCTTTCTTTCCTTCTGTTTTTCTAGTTTTGTTTGTGAATTGTTTTTATGTACGAAATCGCTCTTAAGAACGAGCCCCTCGGGAATATACCATTGGAGGAGGAGGTAGATGACGAGCAAGTGGACGAGGTTCATCTTGAGCCTCAAGTACAAAGGGGAGGCCGACCGCCTCATGATAATATCCCAAACCCTCCCCACCTCCACCAAGAGCAGCACACCAGGTGTTTCCCAACGAAGGCTATGCTAGTGCAATAGTCCTGCCCCGGATTAGGGAGGGCAACTTCCAGATAACCAGTGTGATGCTTACACTGCTTGAGAAGCGAGGTTTCTTCACTGGAGCTCCACATCAAAATACCTACAAGCATATCAAAGGTTTTGTTGATACATGTTGGGGGAGCAAGCAAACGAATGTCTCCGAGGACGCATTGAGGTTAAGGCTATTTCCCTTTTCTCTACGGGGGAAGGCTTTGGATTGGTTAGAGAGATTGCCCAACCATTCCATCCATACTTGGGATGAGTTGGCTGAAAAGTTCATAGCCAAGTTCTTCTCTCGAGGGCATATGGTGACGCTAAGAGATGAAATTTTGGCTTTCAAACAAGATCCAAATGAATCGTTGCATGAGATTTGGGAAAGGTATCGTACTATGGTCAAAGAGTGCCCTAACAACGATATGCCCGAGGCCATGATCCAACAAACCTTCTATAGGGGGATCCACACGACGAATCAGTGTGTGGTAAATCAACTCGCGGGGGGTAACTTCATGAACACGCCGTATTCTGAAGCTTGTGAAATATTGGATGAGATGGCGGATACCTCTTCGGCATGGCAAAGTAGAGCCAATGTTCCTCAGGGTGACCCCAAATGTTATTCACCTACACAAGGAGCTACATGATCATGGGCAAGCTATTGCGGAGTTGACAACCACCATGAACCAATTGGCCAAGGCTCAGCTTCAACAGGTTCAAGGGACAAAACAGGTGAATTCTATGGAAGGGGTAAACATGATGGTCAACAAGAGAAGGAAACGAGGTCAATAAGTACAAAACCATCCAGAGCAATTTGAGCAAAGTAATAGTGGTTTTAGTCAAGATGATGCATATGATGAGCAAGATGAAGAGGTTCAATATGTCAAAAATTATCAAGGTCAAAGGAGCAATGCTCCAAATCAACAACAATGGAGATCACAAGGCAGCCAAGGAAATTAGAACAACCAAGGCCGCCAAGGTAATTGGAGTGGCGGCAACAACAACAACCAACGCAATTGGGCGAACAACAACAATCAAAAAAATTGGGGTAATCAAGGAAATCTAGGCAATTGGGGTGGCAACAACCAAAGTAATTGGGGAGGCAACAATAATCAAGGGGTTGGAACAATAGCAATCAAGGAAATTAGGGGATCGGGCTTTCAAAGGCCCCTGATGTATCAACAACCAAACAATCCGCCACCATATCAATCGCAAGGTCCTAGTTCTTCCAATAATGAAATGGGACGGATTGAGAACATGTTTAAGCAAATGATGGAGAAAAACGCCGACTCTGATGCCCAATTAGCCTCCCACAACACTTCTATCCGCAACTAGGAGGTCTAACTTGGCCAAATTTCTCAAGCTTTGAATATTTTCCCTAAGGGGGCTTACCAAGTGATACGGTGGTGAAACCGAAGGGTGGGAACAATACAGGGCATGCTATGGTCATGACAACAAGAAGTAGGAGAGGTGGAGTTGCTAATACCTCAAACCAAAGAAAGAATGTGAATGATGATGTGTTGGTGCAAGATGATGATGAGACAAGCAATGATGTTCAAGAAAATGATGAGGTGGGGATAGACATTGAGGAAAATGTGGAAGAGACACAAGATATGTGAACTCGTCTAGGGAACATGTAATAGAGATACCGGATCCGGTAGTGCCAAAGGCCAAGGATCCCTTGCCAAGGCCTCCTCTTCCATATCCTCAAATGATTGTAAAGCAAAACAATGAGAATCAATTCAAGAAATTCATTGATATGATAAAAAGTTTGTCCATAAATGTGTCGTTGGTTGAAGCCTTAGAACAAATGCCGGGATATGCAAGTTTATGAAGGATTTGGTAACAAGAAGAGATCAATGAAACCGTGACGATCAAAATGACACATCAAGTGAGTGCCATTTTGCACTCCATGGATCCAAAGTTGGAAGACCCTAGTGCTTTTACAACCCCATGCACTATTGGGAGTGCCGATTTTGCCAAAACTTTATGTGACTTGGGGGCAAGAATTAACTTGATGCCCTATTCTGTGTTCAAAAAATTGGGGATTGGGCAACCAAGACCCACATCCATGAGGTTGCAAACGGTGCACCGAACAATGAAGAGGCCATTGGGGATAATTGATGATGTTCTAGTTCGGGTCGACAAGTTCATCCTTCCCGCAGATTTTGTGATACTTGACTGAGAGGTTGACTATGAGGTGCCAATCATTTTGGGGAGACCTTTCCTAGCTACAGGGAATCCCTTAGTTGATGTGGAAGTTGGTGAGTCAACTTTTGGGTGGGCGATGAAAAAAGTGTGTTCCATGTTTGTAAATCAACGAGGCAACCTAATAGCAACGAAGTGTGTTCGTTCGTGGATCTTGTGACCGAAGTAATTGTTGATGACACAAGTGTTGTGATTAATGTTGAAGACACCTTGGAAGATGTGTTATTGAATCATGATGAGGGTGAGAAGGAACGTTTTGTAAAATGTGTCAATGCTTTGCAACAAATGGGATCATATACTTATAGGCCCTGAAAACTTTCCTTGGACCTTGAAAACTGGAAGACTCCACCAACAAAGCCCTCAATCGAGGAGCCTCCCACATTGGAGTTAAAGCCCTTGCCTTCACACCTTAGGTATAAGTTTCTAGGCCCTTGTTCCATTTTACCTGTTATTCTTTCCTCGTGCTTAACAAATGTGCAGGTAGATTCCACCCTTGCGGTGCTCCAAAGGCAGAAGAAAGCAAAAGGTTTGACATTGGCGGATATTCCGGGTATAAGCCCCGACTTTTGCATGCACAAGATCATATTATAGGAGGATGCCAAACCCTCCGTGGAACATCAAAGAAGATTTAATGAGGCCATGCAATAGGTAGTCAAGAAAGAGATCATCAAGTGGTTGGATGTTGGGGTTGTCTACCCCATTTTTTATAGTTCATGGACCTCGTCGGTGCAATGTGTCCCAAAGAAAGGGTGCATGACTCTGATTAAAAATGAAAAAAATGAATTGATCCCCACAAGAACTGTCACCGGGTGGAGCGTGTGCATGGATTATAGGAAGCTCAACAAAGTTACTCGGAAAGACCATTTTCCGCTTCCCTTTCTTGATCAGATGTTGGATAGGTTAGCCAGACGTGTTTATTATTGCTTCTTGGATGGGTATTCCGGATATAACCAGATTCTTATTGCACCTGAAGACTAAGAGAAGACCACATTCACTTGTCTGTATGGCACTTTCGCATTCTCATGGATGTCATTCAGGTTAAGCAATGCGCCGACAACTTTTCAACGGTGTATGATGGCAATCTTCACTGATATGGTGAAGGACTTTCTCGAGGTATTCATTGATGATTTCTCTGTTATGGGGGATTCTTTTGAAGAGTTCTTGGACAACCTGGATAAGGTATTGGCACGTTGTGAAGAAACTAACTTGGTGCTTAATTGGGAGAAGTGTCACTTTATGGTCGAGGAGGGCATTGTCCTCATCCACTAGATTTCCAAGAATGGTATTGAAATTGATAAAGCAAAAATTGAAGTGATATCTAAACTCCCTCCCCCTACTTTCGTCAAGGGAGTGAGGATCTTTCTAGGTCACACGCGGTTTTACTGCCGGTTCATCAAGGATTTCTCTAAGGTGGTAAACCCCTTTGTGTAAACTATTGGAGAAATATGCCAAATTTGTTTTCAATGATGATTGTATGAGGGAATTTGAACTACTCAAGTATAAGTTTACTACCACTCCTATTATTACCGCGCCAAATTGGAGCTTACCATTTGAGCTCATGTGCGATGCTAGAGATGTGGCGGTTAGAGCGGTATTGGGGCAAAGAATTAAAAAGATCTTCCATCCAGTCTAATATGCTAGTAAGACCATGAACGAGGCCCAAGTCAACTATACAGTGACCGAGAAAGAACTCATATCCGTTGTCTTTGCTATGGAAAAGTTTCGCCCGTACCTAATGGGTACCAAAGTGATTGTTCACACCGATCATGCGGCACTTCATTATTTGATGAGTAAAAAATACTCTAAGGAAATATTGATACAGTGGGTACTTCTTCTACAGGAATTTGATCTTGAAATCCAATACCACAATGGGAGTGAGAATCAAGTGGCGGACCACTTGTCCCGATTGGAGGAGGAGGGGAGGCCACATGATGGCCTTGAGATCAATGATTCATTTCGGGACGAACAACTCATTTCCATGTCTATGACCGGATGCCTTGGTTTGCCGATGTGGCCAACTATCTTGTGAGTGGCATTGTCCCGAATGAGTTCTCTTCAAACCAAAGGAAGAAGCTCAAATGGGACTGCCTGTACTACTATTGGGATGAGCCATATCTCTTCAAAATTTGCAATGATGGTGTTATCCGGAGATGTGTACCAGAAGAAGAACAATATGGTATTCTTGAAGCTTGCCATTCTTCGCCATATAGTGGTCACCATGGTAGAGAGAGAACTTCTACAAAGGTCCTAAGCTATGGATTCTATTGGCCTATCCTTTACAAGGACGCTAGCAAGCTCGTTAAGCGTTGTGATGATTGCCAAAGGGCTGGTGGGATCTCCAAGAAAAATGAGATGCTTCTCACCACCATCCTAGAGATTGATATTTTCGATGTGTGGGGCATCGATTTTATGGGCCCATTTGTGAGTTCATGTGAGAACACCTATATTTTGGTTGCTGTGGATTACGTGTCCAAATGGGTTGAAGTTGTGGCTTTGCTCAACAATGAAGCACGGAGTGTGGTAGATTTCTTGAAGAAGAACTTATTCACAAGGTTTGGTACCCCAAGGGCCATCATTAATGATGGGGGATCACATTTTTGCAACAAAGCCTTCGACGCTTTACTCTCCAAGTATGGTTTCACTCACAAAGTGTCGACACCCTATCACCCCAAGCAAGTGGACAGGTTGAGGTCTCCAACCGGGAGATCAGGAGTATTCTATCAAAGACTGTCAATGCAAACCGGACTGATTGGTCGAAGAAACTTTAAGATTGTCTTTGGTCCTATAGAACAGCTTACAAAACTCTAATTGGTATGTCTCCATATCGGTTGGTGTTCAGGAAAGCTTGTCACCTTCCGGTGGAACTAGAGCATAAGGCCATGTGGGCGTTGAAGAAAATGAACCTTGAGTGGGATGTAGCTGCAAATCTTCAAGTGGAGCAACTGAATGAACTTGATGAGTTTCGGTTCCATGCTTACTCCAGTTCGTCCTTATATAGGACAAGATGAAGTACCTTCATGATAAGTATATCCGGAACAAGGAATTCCAAGAAGGTGACCTTGTGCTTTTATTCAACTCTCGGTTGCGTATGTTTTCGGGAAAGCTAAAATCAAAGTGGAGTGGCCCTTTTGAAGTTGTACATGTGACTCCTTTTGGTGCTCTAGATCTGAAAAATAAGAATGGTGAGATATTTAGAGTCAATGGGCATCGGGTGAAGCACTATCTTGGTAAGGTTGATGATGGCCACGTTGTGGCGCTGCTCCATTTCAAGTGAATTATGGTAACATGCGTCGTGTCGCGACGTTAAATCAGTCGCTTCTTGGAAGGCAACCCATGTGTTTTTCTTTCTCTTGATTTTCTTTTTTAGATTAGGCATTATTTTGGGCTAACCGGTTGTGAAATGTATGCAGGAATATGGGTGTGCAGTGCAGGAAATTTGCAAGGAAACAAATCGGCTAAGTGTTGAAACTGTGTGGACCGCACCAGAATTATGCGTACCGCACAACCACTTTGCGGCCGCACAATTCTGTGTGCGGCCGCACAACTGGAAGATGGAAAATGCAAATTCTCTGAATTTTGGCCTGACAAAATTCCTTAAGGATTTGCGGCTACCTGAAATTTTTTTTGGACTGCACGAATTATGCGGCCACAGTCATTTTTATACGGACAACATCACCAATTCGAGGAGGAGGTAAGGAGTGAATACCGCACAAAAATTGTGCGACCGTACTCAGGTAAGTTAGTGGGCCATACTAGTCAAAGTATAAATAGGACTTCCCTAAACTTTTCACACTTTACAAACTTTGACCTTTTGAGACCAACCTAGCATAGTGCACGCTCCCTTTGCTCTCAATCTTATCTCATTTCATCAAGTGTGAATCTTATCTGCATATTCATTACTGGTATGTTAATTTCAATGCTTTAGATTCTTCTTTTTCTTTTTCTTTGTTTTAGTTTTTTTAATCCAGTATTAGGTTCATGCCTAAATTGTCAATAGGTAGTCAAATCTTGCTTAGCATCATGTGGGTAGTGTCCTTAATGCTAAATGGGGCTTGGAATAGTAGCTATTCATGCGTAATTGCTAAAAACCATGTCTAGTTAGTGAAAATCCCAGTGTAAAATGTAAGTCAGTGCCGATGTTATTTGAATTATGTGGCCGCACACATTTTTATGCGGTCCGCACTAGGGTATGCAGTCACATACATTTTTGTGCAGTCCGTAGTACCCTAAGTTTAGGACACTTGTGATTAAGGATATTGTGTGGCCACACTCAATTTTGTGTGGTCCACGGTGAACTTATGTGGCCGCACTCAATTTTGTGCGGTCCGCACAGTTCAAACTTCAGAGACCAAGTAATACAGTGTGCGGCCCACTCAAAATTGTGCGGTCCGCAATGGGTTTGTGCGGCCGCACTCAATTTTGTGCGGTCCGCATTGAGAAAACTTCAGAGCCCCAGTAGTCTGAACTTGGGGCTGTGTGGCCACACTCATTTTGTGCGGTCCGCACTGGGCATTATGCGGTTGCACTCATTTTTGTGTTGTCCGCATTAGACAGTATGAAGCCGCACTCACTTTTGTACGGTCAACATTGACCTCTTCTATAACTATGTATTGCACTTTTAATCTGGATTCTATATACATTATGAGCTCCAATTCTAACTTATTTTCACTACTTATATATTGCAGATAGTGGTTCGTTCACGTGGCAGAGGAGATACATCAAAATGGAGGGCAGACCCCACCCGAGGCTGGGGTCTAGGCAAAACCAACATGTCATTTTCAGTGCAAAAGGTCCTAAGCAAGAGAGCTACGCTCAATAGACCACCTCCTGAACCTTGAGACACCAGTGAGTACCTCCCATCCGGGGAAGCTTCTGAGGGTAACTTAGTGCAAGCACAACCGGAAGCTCAATCACAACAATTCCCCCACCTGGTCAATGAATCAACTTCCTCTTCTAGTTCTTCTGAAGGTTCGGAGGGGGTAGTCAAGTATCTGAGCCCTCTCCCCCACATGCTCCAGCTAATCCCATTTATTTGGATGATGATGATGAGGTCCCGAACGATGGGAAAGGGGGTGACACTACAGTTGGGGGTTTGGAAAGATCAAAGAGTTCGGAGGTATGGGAAGACAGATTCGTCAGTGCCAAGGCCTATGCCAAATTTAGAGAATGGTGGTCACAAAGGTCGCTCACTCTTGAGCGACAATTCTTGACAAAATATATGAGCAACCACAACCCCAATGTCCTCAAGCAATTCCAATAACGAAAAGGATGGAAATGGTTCACCTCCAGCATGCAAGATGCACATGTGTACCTGGTCAAATAGTTCTATGCCATCGTTGCTCACATAAAAAAGGGTACAAAGGTGACAAAAGTTCTAAATTTAAAATCCGCTTTTATGCCCATGCACTGAACCAATATGTGGGATTTGAGGAAGTGCAAGCGGTATAATATTTGGAAAAAGCTAGCTATGGGTGATGCAGTTCGCCCGTGGCTAGCTGAGATGCTGGAAATCCGAGGGACAACACCTCCATGGCTCAAAACAGGGGTTCAAATAGTCCGAGCCACCATAAAATTTGAAACAAAAATGTGGAAAACATTCGTGTGCATCCTTCTTGATCCATGCCTCCATGAAAACATCCTCCCACTTCCCCCTGCAGTTTTAGTGGCTTCCATCATGGCCGTGTATCTTATAAATGTGGGAGCCTTGTTGTCTTACAACATTTCCAATGCGGTCCAGAAGGAGGAGAGGTCATATCCCTACCCCAATTTCCTCACATAGTACTTCCAAGATCAAGGGGTGGAATCGAGGCATTTTGATGTAGAGGTGAAGGAAAAGAAGCCTTTTTCATGGTACCACCTCCAAGGAGCTGACAACCCTAAGTTCAAGGGTAAAGCTACTACCTCTACTGGCCAGTCTGAAGAGCCAGTGGTAGTGGTTACTGGTTCAGTTGCCGAGCCCTCCTCAACAGCCGGTACTTCCACCGGAACAGTAGTCATGCCTCCTTCATCATCTGGACCATCTACTTCAGACAGACTATCAGTGCCATTATCAATGTTGGCCTCATCTACTTATCCTCAGACTGCGCTGCGAGTCTCCTACACATTGGTGAGTCTCAACAACTAGATACAAGTAGCTACCACAAAGCTGACTACCATATCTAGTGTTGTTGCAACACAATCATCAGCCCCAGCAGAGCCTCAGATAACTCCGTCAGTGGAGGAATCATTGAAAAAATTCTGGACAACCAGAAGGTCATCCTAGAGACTCTAGCTACGCATGGTAAGGTTATCAAGGATTTCGGGAAACATGTCAAAAATATGCGGAAGACGCAGACATCAAAGGAGTCGGTGGACAAGCTGCGCAAAAAGGTTGAAAAGATCTCTTTTTCCAGAGATCTTCCATTGGACCTACTCATGGAGCAGTCAGTCACAGCAGCACATGCAGCAGTGCCAGAGACATCAGAGGGAGCAGCCGGCCAGTCTGAGGAGCCGACTGCAACTACACACACTGCTGAGGAGCTGATACAGATGCTCAGCAACCCAGTAGTCCCTCAGCCCGGAGAAGATGAGATACAGTTAGAGGAGACAGAGGGTGCTGAGGACCCCATGCAGGCTGAGGACACCACACAGGCTGAGGACCCCATGAAGACTGAGACGACATATGGAAGTTTTCTTTACTCTCTACCCCTTTCCGTGTTTTAAGTTTTGATTAGCATTGAGGACAATGCTTATTTTCATTTGGGGGGTGTTTCATATTGATTGACACTGACATTTGGTATGTAATAACTATTACACTTTTTTTTCTTTATCTTTATTTTCTCTTTGGTATGTATATATTTTCCCCCATTTGATGTATATATTTATTTCCCCTATGTATATATTCGCTTTACCTCATTTTTTATATTCAGTTTACCTTCTATATTTTACTTCATAACTTCTTTCGTTTGTTTTTCCGTAGGAACATAACTTCTTATTTACTTTAGTAGCTTCTTTTTAATTTTTTAGCTTTTTTTAATGTTTTGTGTGAACAATAAGCCTTTTATTTTTTTAATGCCACGGTTCTTTCTAAAGGTGGATGTTGTGTGAACTGGGTGGCTCTTCCCAATGATGGATGGCGTGACAACCTTCTTAAGGAATTGAGTCAGTTTTCTTTTATGTTTTGGTAAATATAGTAGTAATGAATAAAAGTTTCTCAAGCAGGCTTCACTTGGTACTAAACATTTACCTCCAACTTTATGGTTAGAAACAAAGTTGTTGGCATAAAATAGCTCTATTTGTGACCTTTAGACTCTTGTGTTGACTTAAAAAATCATCCAATGGTTCATTCGAGCCATTTGTGATTTTCAATCTTAGCTAGGGTTGTTGTGGGCCCTCGACTCTGTTCTCTTTAGCAATCCAGCATCTTGAGAGGTGAGGTATTGAATTGCAAGTCCAAGTTCCCGTACCAATAAGTCTAGAACTTACCCCGAATGTTTGTCTAAGCGAAATTCTAATTGTAGCTCGACTTGAGAAATGATTGTAGGGTATCCTTGATCCAATTTTAAACTTGGAAACGTCCATAGCCTACCAATGTGATATCCCTAGTCAACCCCTTTGAGCCAAATTCCTTTTTCTTTCAATAACCACATTACAAGCCTTTATCCGTTTTGCAATGACCCTCTCTTGGCACCCAATCTTTCCTTAGCATTTTTGTACAACAATTGACAAAAGCATAAGTTTGAGGAAGAGACGGGGAGTTTGAAAGTGATAAAAGGTACAAAGAAGAAAAAGAAATGAAGAAAAGGGAAGGCAAAGTAAAGAAAGAAAAGCCAAAAAGAATAATTTCAAAAAGAAAGTGGAAAAGGTAGAAAGTCGAAAGGGCTAAAAAAAATGATGAAAGGCATGGAGTAAATAGAAAAGGAGAAAAATGAATGTCATGATCAAGAAAGAGTGACATTACGTCTCTCTAGTTCCCCCAAGGAAGAAGAACATGACTCAAAGAGTCGAAAACGTATAAGCCGAAAAGAGAAAATTGAGTGCTTAAGGAAAGATGAAACCATCATATTCTAACAAGTCCTACTTTTATCCAAAGGCCTTCATTACATCCCGCAAAATCCCTATATGATTTCAAGTTGAGTGAGCTTACATTAGTGGTGATTTACATAAGGGGCAAGCTTATGGTACTTAGATTCGGACTTGTGACATTCTTTTGAGAGAGATGAGCGAACTTCTTCACAATCCTTATTTCGAGTGTTACATTCTAAAGTGAGATTTGCTCATGGAGAGTAGAGGAGGTGGAGTGGAATACACAATGACCTACGTGATAGAGCGAGCTTTCTTGGTGAATAAAGTCAACTCTTGATTCTCTAGTGTCACATTAGAACTATGGTACTCAAAGTCAAAACATTGTGTTGTTGATAATTCATATGTGTTGAGGGTAATTGTTAGTCCCAATTGATGCATGATCGGTTCACCTTAGGCCAACTAAAATATTATTTTTTCTAGTGGAGGTGGGAATTACCTTATTCGCTTGAGGACAAGCAAAAGCTTAAGTTTGGGGGAGTTGATAAGTAGGGATTTTGACCACTTATTTGCTCTCTTTTACTTGTATTATAGGTAAAAAATTCTTAAAAGTATTCCCGGATACTAATGAAATGTGCTTGCTTGCAGGAATGTTGCAATATGAGCAAAAGGAATCAAAATCAACTCATAAAGGAGCCAAAAGTTGAACAAGAATCAAAACAGACAAAGAGACAACTGTGCGGACCGCATGATTTTGTATGTGGCCGCAAAAGAAGGTTCAGAGACTTGGATTTGTAAAATTCAAGAAGTGCAGACCGCACAAATATTGCGCGGCCGCAAAAGTCATTGTGAGGCCGCATTCAATATTATGCGGTCCGCGATAAATAAGATTCAGATAATTGGCATTTGGGCAAAATAAAGGAGTACGGACTGCACCAAAATTGAGTGGCCGCGGGATGTCAAGTGCGGCCGCACACACAATTGTGCGGTCCGCAGTATTGAAGACTCAGAGAGTTAGTTCAAGTCCAAGGTCAAGGAAGTGCGGACCGCATCACTTTTATGCGGCCGCATAATCAAGAGCGCGCCCGCACTCAGAATTGTGCGGTCCACAAAAGTCCAGCAAAAGCCAGAACGCAAAGTCAAGAATGCAGACCGCACCATAATTATGTGGCCGCAGAAGCAAGTGTGCGACCGCACTCAGAATAATGGGGCCGCACAACCTCCACAGGGGCATTTTTGTCAGATATTTTCAACTTAGTATAAATAGGACTTTTTGTCATTTTTAGGTTAAGTTATGTTTTAGGAGAGCACCCGTGACGATTTTCTTTACTGCCTTTGGCAACTTTGTACTAGATTTGTCTCTAAACACTAGATTTTCATCCCATAATCTAATATTATGAATTCTATCTTCAATTCTTCTTTAATTTCTTCAATTTTAATGAGTTGCTAAACCCATATCTAGGGTTGTTACCCAGCCCTAGTGTGGGTATTTAATGGGTGTTTTAATTTAGGGCTTATTAGTGATTGGGTTAGTGATATTTAGCCTAGTACTTGCTAGAACTCAAGGATTAATGGTTGGAAACATTGGTTCATGCCTAAATGACTTAGTCTCTACTTGAGAAAGTGGGACTAAGTCTAGGAAAACTAGGCTAACAAGGAATTAGGGTGAACTCAAGAAATTGATAGCCCCAATTAAAGGGTTAAACCTAGAGATTGTAATACCGGACCTGAACTAATATCACTTGATTTGTATAAATACCCATTTGGACTCGAGAAAGCCAAATTGGGCATAATCACTCAAACTACCGAGTGGTATAGAGTGAGTACCCGGGTGTGATAGCTATATTACAATCCCAACTTATCAAGTTTGCCCTGAAAATTACAACCCGTTAGATAATCACCTAGGTAGAAGTCACGACCCTAGTCCCTTTAAACATTTGAAAAACCCAAAACAAAAACATTGTCCTTAGTTTTATTAGTTGAATTCAATAAAGTAAACATAGAAGTAGAATATCAACCAAGTTTGTGGAAGTGCAATTAGAGTCAAAACTTGCATCTCACTTAGATATAAACCTAATTCCAATTATTAACTCCCTGTGGATTCGATCCCGACCCTAGTTAGGTTATTATTGCATCGACCGCCTCGCTACTCAATAGTAGTGTGGGTTTGGACTCGATCAGTTACCGAAATCCGTATTAAGCAATCACTATTATCCTTAGCCCCACGGTGGACGCCAAACTGTTTACCTTTAAAATTGGATAACAATTAAACTTATAATATGGCTTTAAGGACACGTGATTTCACCTAATACCAATTGATAAATATGAAGATTAATAATAGAAATTGACAATAAAATAAAGCAAACCAGTGTTAAAGTGCAATTCAGCCCTCGAGTTAGAATGCCCTCGAACTGTCTGATGCTAAAGTAATGAAGCAGGAAATAGACCTGATGAACAAGAAAGTACAAGCAAAGAGAGAGTGTTATATTGCTTTTATATGTGTGAATAATGTGTGTTATAAATGATTAGAACTCTGCTTTATATAGTAGATGAATTCTATTTATGGTATAACTCTAATTACAAAAGAAAATTTCATAATTAGCTAAACAACCGCTCTTGATTCGATACAAGGCCGACCTTCGATACATTTTCCTAGTCTCGATCATATAATAAAATCGAGTCCTGTTTTAACCGTATACACCTATCAAGAATGTACTTCACGAAGTGTGAACTTTAGGAGTTGGAAAGTTAACGAAGTATACATCTCGTTCCACTAGACAAGAATAGCACAATAACAAGATATTTTTGTATCTTAGATTAGATTACAACACCACCAAAGTCTCTGTAGCCTCCACAATATAATTATGAGAAAAGGGACAGAAATATTTGTGAGAAGTAATGCGTTACACTAGTAGAATTGTCGTGTCGTGAGTTGCCCGCTGCATGTTTGCCACCCGTCAATTGGATCACCCAATGGACATATGGCCCTCCACCCACGAGGAAGGTAAAGCATTCTTTTCCTAAATGACAATTTTGTCATACATTACTTTACTTATGTGTAGCTAATAACAAATATTTGTGGTAGTTACGTTGTTAGCCATTCGTCCATTTAGTAGGCGTTTGGACATAAGAATTATAAAATTCGAAAAAAATGATGAAGTTTTTTGAAATTTTATGTTGCGTTTGAATATAAATTTTAGTTGGGGTTATTTTTACAGTTTTGTGAGTGATTTGAGTGAAAACTTTGAAAAACAGTTTTTTGCAATTTGTTAATTTTTCGAAAATTTCCAAAATCCATCTTCAAGTGAAAATTATAAATTTTATGAACAACCGCTGACTTCGAAAAAAGTGAATTTTTTTTAGAAAAATCTTCCATCAAATTTTATCAGTTTTTTTAGAAAAACATGTGAGGATGACTCACAGGTCATCTTCAAGAGAGAAAGTTTTAAGTACTTAGGGTCAATTATCCAGGGAGATGGGAAAATCGACGGGGATGTTACGCACCGTATTGGGGTGGGGTGGATGAAATGGAGGTTAGCGTCTGGAGTCCTGTGTGACAAGAATGTGCCACCGAAACTCAAAGGTAAGTTCTATAGAGCGGTAGTTAGACCGGCCATGTTGTATGGGGCTGAGTGTTTGCCAGTCAAGAATTCACATATCTAGAAGATGAAAGTAGCAGAAATGAGGATGTTGAGATGGATGTGTGGGCACACTAGGATGGATAAGATAAGGAATGCAGATACTCGGGAGAGGGTGGGCGTGGCTCCGGTGGGCGACAAGATGCGGGAAGCGCGACTTAGATGGTTCAAACACGTGCAGAGGAGAAGCCTAGATGCCCCGGTTAGGAGGTGTAAGCGGTTGGCTTTGGCAGGTACGAGAAGAGGTAGAGGACGGCCTAAGAAGTATTGGGACGGGGTGATTAGACAGGACATGGCACGGCTCCAGATTTTCGAAGACATGGCTCTTGATAGGAAGGTGTGGAGGTCGAGCATTAGGGTTGTAGGTTAAAGGGTAGTCGAGCAGTTTTCTTCTTTGTCCCGGTTTCCCTCTTTGTACCAACGAGTATGATAGTATTTTGTCTAGCACTGCTAGTGATTTATGTTGTGTTTCACACTTTTGCATAATATTTGTGTTACTGCTTTTCCATTTATTTGTTGTCTCTCACGTTGCTGATATTATTTTTCGGGTTTTGCTATATCAGATCTATTGTCTATGAGCCGAGGGTCTCCTAGAAACAGCCTCTCTATCCCTTCTGGGGTAAGGGTAAGGTCTGCATACACTCTACCCTCTCCAGACCCCACTGATGAAATTTTACTAGGTTGTTGTTGTTCCATCAAATTTTATGTCCAAACGAGCACTTAGTAGGCGCTTGGACATAAGAACTGTAAAATTCGAAAAAATAGTGTAATTTTTTTTCAAGTAAAAATGGTATTTGAAATTTAGAGTTGTGTTTGGACATAAATTTCAGTTTGGGTTGTTTTTGAAGTTTTGTGAGTGATTTGAGTGAAAATTTTGAAAAATAATTTTTTGCAATTTTTCAAATTTTCGAAAATTTCCAAAATGCATCTAGAAAATTGTATAAACAAATAATGATTTCGAAATAAAAGTGACGTTTTTTTTAGAAAAATCTTCCATCAACTTGTATGTCCAGACGGGCACATAATACATCATTCCGCCATCTGATACTCAAAATACAGACAACTCATATTCCTGAATAGGAATATAGTATGAATCCACATTTCCTTCAGAAATTAGTAGGATGCATAACTTGGTCTCATTTTCATGACTCATTAAACCTGCTAATTATCTCCAGTTGGTATCAGCTTAAAGCATTTGTTGGTTGGAATATGAGTAATGACAATGCTCAATTTATATATTCCATATATACTACTTTCCTGAATTTAACTTTCAATTTAGCAGGTTTTCATATTGTTTTGACCACTTTCTTTGTACCATTTCAACATTCTCAATTGAGATGGAGATTTGCGTGTTACTTAATTATTATAATATTGAATGACGGCTTAAATAGTGGTTTACCTTATATCATAAAACACGACGTAAATCTCCATGAACTTTTTCGAATTTAAAAGTGAAAATATATTCAAAAATATGAAATTGTCAATGTAAAGTAAAGCTTCTGTAAAAACCTAAAAAGGGATACAAATGATACATTTAACTACGTCGGCTTAATAATATATGCACAAAATATCAAATTGGTAAAAACTTTAAATTATACTCCTAGAACAATAACATAGTATACAAGATATGGTCAAATAATTAAAGAATTTCTTTCGATAGTACATAAGGTATACAAGAGGAACCATGTAAATAATGAAGAGTGTATACATTCGGACGGACATGCAACTCAATGCGTAACACTTGCATGAATGAAATAACATATCTATAAGAACGTTAGTCTCGTGAAATTTGAACCCTCGTGGTAGAGGTCGCACATCCATAGCAATTTTGAGATTACATCTCTTTTAATTTTCCCATTTAAGTTTATAGTTGGTAAAATGAATGCATATTTACCATCTTCAAAATGATTTCTTGATCAATTCAGTATTTATCTGAAAAATAATTTATGCATTAAATTTGTAATTATTCAGTACTATCAAATTTTCTTTCTTAATTATACTGATGTTAGGTTTCTATTTATAATTTTGCTTGAAATAGATATTTCTTGAAAATTTGTCCAAACATGTTTAGATAATTGGTGTTTTTGAGAAAAAAGCATCTTATTCCTTAGAAGTTTTTTTTGATAAAAAAAGGAATTTTCAGAAACCATTATTGTTTTGTGGCTATTAACTTCATATAGCTACCATATACATAATAACTTCCTATAGCTACTATCAGTTGTTACGACAATGTATTCGCACTGTTGTATTCATGTATACAGCAGCAAAAAGGGCCTAAAATCAGGGCAATCCAGCTGTACACACATGTATTCGCGCTATGTATTCATGAATACAGTAATGACAATCACCTTAAAAATAGGTATGTCCACCTGTCTAATAACGAAAATAATATCAATTAGTCTGATACACTCCTAATATAACTCAACCAACTCAATTCTAACATGCCTCGTTATCAAACCCAATTAATTATAATGATTTTTCAGTTGTATATAACTGTTGTATTTAACTTTTGTATTTAGTGTTGCATTCATTAGATTCAATATTTGTATTTGTTGTATTCGCTATTTTATATTCTTATTCAACGGTATTTGTATTAACAGTATTTTAGTTATTCCTAATACATGTTAATACTGTTGTATTCAGTATTTTTCATTAGTTGTATTAACTGTATTTCTATTTGTATTTGGTGTATTTTATTGTATTTCTTTGTATTTTAAAATTAAATATATTTACTGTTTATATTCTGTTCTATTTTAATATTTGTATTCAGTGTATTTCAACGTTTATATCTTGTATGTATGCATGACTATATACATGTGTATTCAGTTGTATTAAAAAAAATACAAACCTTCAAAATACATAAATACAAGCAAAAATAATATATTTATACAAAAAATACAATCCATTTAAGTAAATTTATACAGAATACAATGTATTTGTATCATTGTATGTGACTAAATAACAAAGAAGAGAAGAAAGTTCGCCAGAGATGGCATTTTTTGGGCAAGCAAAATATTGTATACATTATATTAAAACTAATAATGGAGTTGAACAAAAACTTCGGCCCTCAAATCTTCATCGGCGTAAAAAATATTGCAGTAGTGTAGAGAAATCCATTGCAATATTCGGGGTAGAAGAAAAAGATGCAGTCTCGTTCTTTCTAACATTGCGATACTCATCCATTGCAAATATCCGACGTAGAAACTAAGCAGTCAAATCCATTTTAATATCCGGCATACTCGAAGAGAGAGAGAGAAGGTAGAAATTTTTTGTTGGATTTTGATAAAGAATCGTGTGTTAATTGAAAAAAAAAAGAGAAAAAATTTATAAATAATGTACCATAAATACTTATTTATAAAAGATAGCTATAAAAAATAATTTTTTAAAATAATTTTTAATTTATAATAAATAGGATATATACCTTTGCGAGACAAGAACAGGTTGCTCTAATGGTGAGCACCATTCACGTGAGTTCGAGTCATCCCAAAAATAAGGTGGGAAGTTCTTGGGAGGAAGCCGAGAGTATATCGGAACTGGGTTATTGTTATTGTTATATACCTTTGCGTTAAAAAAATTTAAAACAAAAAAAAGGGTGTCGAGATATTCGTTCCGTATGAATAATCCAAACAAACATCATGGCCCTATGTATAACTCATACTAGGGGGAAAAGAAAACGTCACTTTCTTTCTAATTCTAGGAGAAGATCTAAATTGTCATGTAAATGAAAGCGAGCCAGTGAGGGCAAGTTCGATAAATATCACAAAACCCCAGAATAGTATAATTATGTTAGACTAACAATATTGTCTAAATATAGGTTTGCGCTTAATGTAACTCAGCTTCTTTTTGGGAAACAAAACTAGATATATATGGGCTAACATGTCTCCAGTGTTCGAGATGTAGATGATGGTCTTTGCCCTTTGTACTACTTTTGTCCTCTCTCTCTCTCCCCCCCATAAACAAGTCCAAATAGTTTCAACTATTTTTTCTTTTTCTCTGCATATAATTTGTCCCTTAAGCTGCGCCTCCTTTTTCTCTGTCTTTTGTCTGAGTTTTCTTGTTATGAACTCATGCTCTGTGAAACTTTGATAGGGTGGTGGTTTTTTAAAGTATGGATTTTGGTGGGGTGATGACAATGGAAACCATACAAGAATCTGCTAATAACATTTCAAAAACAGTCAACTCTCCAACTGAGACTAATGGATCTGGGCAGCAACTGAAACAAGAGAGATCTGGGCCGTGTGATGACACTAATTGGAGGCCATCTAAAGTCCAAATTAGAGCAGCAGCAGATGACTTCTCTGCCTTTTGTAAGCAGATGCCCCAACAGCAAGGTCCTACTACTCCGACTTTGTTCATGAGATCTGGTTCCCCAAATAATGGACGTGGTCACTCCACTATGCTCAGTTTTTCATCTCCCAAGTCTGAAGAATTAATCCCTTTTCTTTCTACTAATAATAATGCTTCTGGTCAAGACTCATCCAAGAGTCTTGCTTTCCCATTGTTTGACTCTGGATCCCACTACAGCAGACCTTCAGGTATCAGAAATTTTTAAACTTCTTTGGCTGCTTCATTCTGTTTAGATAATGACTGGACATAAGGGGATTTTGGAGATTCGGATGATGATGACGTGGATTTACAAAAGATCTGTTTTAATCATGTTTAGCTGTTTTATTTTCCTGTACAGGAGATGAGTCTTTTCAAAGAAATACTGTAGATGTTAGAAAAGAGGTAGTATTCTATACATTCTGATGGTCTTGTCAATAAAAGAAAAAAAAAAGGAAAAAAAGGTAGGAACTTGTGAAGAATCTTTGTCAATGATATCCTATACTGGGTGGAAAATCTGGTCTTTTCATGTACATATTGGGCAAAATCTCAAACATCATTTAAGGAATGAAAAAGGTAAAGGGAGCAATAAAGTTGGTGCACGAAGGGAAAAAAAGGGAAAGAGAAAAAGAAAGAAAAGATCAGACTTTTTGATATTTGAGTCTCAGATATTTATGAAGTTCAGCCAAACCTTATGTGCCTTTGGTTAATTGATCTTTCTATTGCCTTATCTTTTGATCTGTAATTTACTATAATGTGCAAGTTCTCCTAATTGATTTTTGCTCAACAAGAGTCTACTTTCTTAGCTTGTGGTTTTTCTTGGTTCAGCTTATGCCTCTGGTGGTTCAAACGAAAGCGCGCGTGGCCCTTTTGTTGCGAGGTTCAGAGGTCCATTTACTCCTTCTCAGTGGATGGAATTGGAACATCAGGCTTTGATCTACAAGCACCTTGTGTCAAATGTACCAGTCCCTCACCAGTTGCTTATTCCTCTTAAGAAGTCTCTCAATCCATATGCATTTTCTGGCTTGTCCGCTGGATCTTATGCCTCCAATTGTAAGATTTTCACTTCCTTTACTAAGTGTTGACATCATCTGTGCAGAAACAGAACGTGTATTTATACCTGATCCATTATATAAGAGTCCTAATAGATTATTGGTTTTGAGTATAAAACTGTGCACAACTGATACATGCATAATTACGTGAGAATCGATGTATTGTTTTATAAGATTATGTGCATAAGATAAAACTAAGTGTTGCCTTTGGTATCACGATCTCTGCATTGCAGTCACTACATATTATTCATTGCATAGATATCCATGTATCATTATTCACTGAATCACAATACATATATTACTATCTCCGCATCTGTTGCTCGGACGCTCCGAAAATGTGGCCGGATACGTGTCGGATCCTCCAAAAGTAGTGCATTTTTTAAGGATCCGACACGGGTACGGCTACATTTTGGAGAGTCTGCGCAACATAGCTCTACATAGCAAGTCTGAACCAAATGACTCCTCAGAGCCTAAAACCTTGTTGCTTGTTTGGCTCAGGATTTTGTTGTGGAGTTGCCAATTTCTCTCAAAACAATTGGAAACTTTAAACTTCTATTGGATTCTCTAAGGATTTCGACTCAGTGCTAATCCAGTTCTATTACTTAATCCTCCGTATCTACTTAAGTATCTCTGTACCTGAATTTGGGATTCTCTTGCTATGTTATGTGGTATCATTTTGCACATAGGTTTCACTTATAATATACGTTTTTTTGATCTATGATACACACACTGTATTTAAGAGCATGAAGAACATTCTAAAATAAGTTTGTTTTCTATCAATACTTATTTGTTTGCTTGTCTCTTTTTCTTTTCAACTATAAATAATCAAACTTATGGCCTATGATAACTAATTTCTCAGCTTTTAATTAGTACTAAATTTCTGAGTTTAGTCTCTCTACCATTTGTGCACATATTTGTTGAGTGCCCTCACACTCTAGGTGATTTACAGACAAAATGTACATAAGATCTTTTAGTTTTCGAAGGGCTAGAAGATACTGGTGCATTGTAAGGGTTGACACTTTCTTATAGTTTTTTTTGACTTTCTTCCCCGTGAGTCATCGTTTATCAATTATTCAGTCTGGTACATTTTCTTTTCTGTTCTTTCTCTTGCTTTTCTTTTTGTTCATCTTTTCCCTGCTTTGTGGTATCTGTAGGGGGATGGGGTACTTTCCATCTTGGTTTCACTGGCAACACCGATCCAGAGCCTGGTAGGTGTCGTCGAACAGATGGAAAGAAATGGCGGTGCTCACGAGAAGCTGTCCCTGATCAGAAGTACTGTGAAAGGCACATAAACAGAGGCCGCCATCGTTCAAGAAAGCCTGTGGAAGGTCAGAATGGCCATGCTGTCTCTGGATCCACCACTTCAAAGGTGGCATCAGTCGCACCCTCCTCATCAGCGACGGTGATATCCAGCAGTGGCACATCCAACAGCCTTGGTGCTGTTCAGCATCAGTTCAATAGCTTGCAGCCCAGTGCTGCCAATCCTTCCACTGACCAGCTTGTCAACAGGTACTAAATATATTTAAGTACTGATGGCTAATTGATATGCACATTTTAATGCTTTCTCCTTGACATACATACCTTCTTCTCAACCTTGACATAGATACCTTTATTTTCTCTTAGGTGTTAGACCTAAATTTGAAATTTCTTCTCTAGGAGGATTTTAATAAGGAAAAAAGGGTTGTCAGCTTGTCATCTAGACCTGCAGGGAATAATAGGAAAAAGGAACTAGAAATGCATAACATATTTATTATTCTTTTGTCCTATTTAGTAAGTATATAAATGATAGAATCCTGACTAAAAAAAGTATGTATATGACAGAATGCAAGATCATAAAGGTGTCTCTATGATATCTCCAACAATTGGTTTGAAGCCCAAGGCCTCGGCTATTTCAATTCAAAAGCAACATAATGGATTTGAACTATCCTCGCTGTCTGAGTTTGGACTTGTCTCGTCAGATTCTCTTCTTAATCCTTCGCAAAGAAGTTCCTTTGTGAATCCTAAGAATTCCAATGCTTTCATAGATTTCAACGACCAAGAACAAAGTGAACAACATCCAGTTCACCATTTCATTGATGGCTGGACCAAGGAACAGTCTTCACGTGCCTCTGCATCTTGGCCCGATGAACTCAAATCAGACTGGACCCAACTGTCCATGGCCATTCCCATGGCTGCCTCAGATTTCTCGTCATCATCGAATTCTCCTCGTCAAGAGAAACTCACTCTTTCTCCCTTGAGGTTATCTCGTGATTTTGACCCGATTCAAATGGGCTTGGGAGTAACAAATAGCCATGGTGAACCTATGCAAAAGACAGCTAATTGGTTACCAGTATCCTGGGAAAATGCACTTGGTGGTCCACTAGGTGAGGTCCTGAATAGTACTGCAGGTAACGCAGGAGATGGCAAGAACTCTTCGGCTCTAAACCTGGCAACAGAGATGTGGGATAACAGCCCTCCATTTGGATCATCTCCTACAGGCGTCCTGCAGAAGTCAACCTTTGTTTCGCTTTCAAACAGCAGCTCAGGAGGTAGTCCCCGAGCTGACAGCAAGAAGGTTCATGAGGGTGCTGGCATGTGCGATGAGGTGATCGGTTCAACTCTGGCGAGTTCATTGTGTATTCCCTCGATGTAAGTCCTGTGTTTGTTTTATAAAAGACACTGGCAGATATTTACCTTGATGGTAATTTCCCTTGTTTGCTGTTGTTTCTCTTGTCTTGCTCTGCATGTTTCTGAAAGCAGATATTTTCGACAAGTATGTGTTGTTGTAACTTTAACAGACATTTGATGTGATCTTATCCTTCCAGAGAACTCAATGTATTTGTTATTGTTCGTTTTTTTTTCTTTCTGTAAACGAACGTGGAACTCTCGTTTGCTTAAGCTTTTCTTTATCTGCAGTTTGCACTTTTAAAGTTGTGATTTGCTGGCTGTTTTGGGGCGTCTTAATTAGTTTATACTGCATAACAGATAAGTTATTGCCTGTTGATTTATCGGCATATACCCCTTACGATAAAAAGAAAAAAGAAAAGAAGGATCGTAAAATCATTTTAATGCCCGCTTCCTTGTAGAGCGAACAATAGGCCCCCCATAACTTTGACAACTATGTCGGCAACACCAGAGAACACAGTTTCTGAGTTGGGATTGGAGGTAGATAAATGGTTTGTTCATTTCTTGTTGCAGCTTAAATGACTTCATCTATCCTATCATGCGACCAAACAACCGATATTCTTGAAACTGCAAGGTTTTGCTGGGATCGTTCTTAACTGATCCAGCCATTGTCGTTCACTTCTGGTGTGTAAATTTTGAATCTAAAATCAAAGGTGACCACAAATCCTTAAGGAACTACATCGTTATGACCGCAACACTTTCTTCACTGTAATTTTCACCAGCTCTTGGAGTTGCAAAATCATTGAGGGCCTCATAAATCATAATAAGTTACTCCAATCACTAGCTATTCCCTTTGAACTCAAAAAGTTGTCGCACATGCGTTATGTCATGGGCGGCTTTCCAGCCATGCCCCATGACCCCTTGGACGCGCCTCATGGCACCCTGGCAAGCCTCCCAACGCCTAGCGCCATGGACGATCCCGTGGTCTTAGCCGTGCCAAGTGACATTCACGCATGTGCCTATGTCGTCCCACCGATAGTCCTCGCAAGCGCCCAGCCGCAGGCAGATGCCAAGCGCGCAAACTTTGATGCTAAAGATAAGGTTGCTGCCAACGGACCTGCTTCTGCTTTGTAGGAATATAAGCCATTTCTATTGTAAATATAAAGTAGTTTTACTTCATGTATTTCCATCATGTCTTTCTAGCAAATTTATGTCAAGTCCTGTAACTTCGATTTAATTTTTTTAATTACTATTAAGGGGGATAAAGCAATCAAACGTTCTAGCAAGCAAACAATTCTCTATACCGGTGTCTCTCCTCGTCGACACCATGCTGCTTTTCTGTAATAGCTTTCTTTAATGTAATCAAGCTCTCTTCATTCTCAATTCTCTTTTCTGTACTCCCAATTACTGTTAATATTGGTTTTCTCGTATGACACTAACAATCTCGTCTAGCGTACGGAAGGGACTCTAGTTGTCGGATAGTAACTACGCGGGCATCAGTTGCTTAACCTCGCCCTTCCAAGGAATCTCAGGCAGGCGTTGGTATCAGAGCCTATGCTCGACATCGGATGAGGGAACACATTGCATTACCACCATTTCTGACCATGATGGATCATGGGGACCGCATTGCGGCTCTTGAAGAGATGGTTGACGTATTACGACCCATCGTGAATACGGTGCCTGTCTAAGAACCAACTAGTGCAAAGATTGGACGACATGGACCGCATGCGGCAGGCTGGCGGTGACATTGCAAACATCAGTCGCGACTTTGAAGGAGACCGGCAAACAGAAGCCACATAGGCAGCCAAAATTTTTGGTAAATTCGAGGGTCTCCAACAGGAGCGTACCGAGGATTTAGCCTATAGGACACACGAGGTAGACAGGGTGACTAACATGCAGCAAACCGTAGACAGCTTGACAAGCCAGCTCAACGTTGTCAACGCTGCACTACGAGGCTTACTTCGAGGAGGCGAAAACCAGATCGGCGGTGCTGTGAATCTCTCCCTTGTGCCACAAAAGCTTAAGATTCCCGAGCTAAAACCATACAATGGGGCTCAGAATGCCAAAGAAGTAGAGAACTCATCTTCAACATCGAACAATACTTCGATGCCATGGGGGAGTTAGAAAAAGCCAAAAAGGGAGCAATTGTTGCCATGTATCTTCAGGGAGATGCTAAACTCTAGTGGCGGGTGAAATCTGAAGCCATCAAGGCCGGTGAAGATACTCTCGAGACATGGGCAGAACTGAAGGCATCCATACGCCTACAGTTCTTCCCCGAAAATGTGAAAATACAATGCACACAGAAAGCTATGGGAGCTCCGCCAGACCAAGTCAGTGTGGGATTACATGCGGGAATTCTCCGCGCTCATGCTGAACATACGGGATATGAGGGACAACGACAAACTCTTCACATTCTTGTAAGGGTTGAAACTTTATGTCCGTATGGAGCTGCAAAGACAAAGGGTAGACACTTTACCCAAGGTGATCAAAGTAGCAGAATACCTTGGGGACTATTAAGTGGAAGCTCGCAAGGATATGACTCAGTCGTCAGTCCGAGGGGGATTCAAAGGGGGCATCCTAGAAATGGTGGCCCTAGTAGAAGTGGAGGAGATTGGAGTGCAACCAAATCTAAGGCCCCTTCCTCAGGCAGCAACAATGTTGCATCTAACAACAACGATCAGGGGAGGAAGCCTCTTTCAAGATGCCGTCATTGCAGCGGGCCACATTGGAACGATGAATGCCCGTAGACTTAGATGAATGCCATCAAATCTTTGATGATGGGACGGATGATGACATGGATGACGGTGATCGGGCAGAACCAAAAGGTGCCTTCAACACACTTGTTTGTTCTATTTCTGAAGCCTTAGCGAGAATCGATATCTATAAGAAGAAGGACCTCGTCCCAACCACAAAGAAAGGGAAAAGGAAGACAGCCGAGAGGCCTCCTCTTAATTAAGAGAAGACGTTGATGTTCGCCGAGATGAAAGTTAATGGCAAGCCCATTTATGCGATGATAGACATGGGCGCTACTCACAACTACTTAGCTTCAACCCAAGTAGAGCGCCTTGGTCTAGTTGTGGGAAAGAGCAGAGGTCGTGTCAAGGATATCAACTCACCACCTCAGCCAGTGGGTGGAATAGCCAAAATGGTGCCAATGAAGCTTTTTCCTTATGAAGGAAAATTCAACTTGCGCGTGGTGATCATAGATGAATTCGAGCTGATAGTTGGGAGGAAATTCATGCGGCAAACCAACACCATTCCTATTCTTTATGCTGATATGTTACTCATGCTGGGAGCAAACGGGGACAGGCGCTGCATTATCCCATGCACCACCATAAAGATGGCCGCTGAGAAAATCTCAGATCTGCAGTTGAAGAAGGGAGTCAAAAGACATGAACCTACATTCCTGGCTACCCACTGCATTGAAGATATACAACGCTTTTCGGGTCCCATTCCTGCACCCATGAAAGAACTGGTAAAGGAGTTTGAAGACGTCATGCCACAAGACATACCAAGGTGACTCCACCTAGGCGCACTGTGGACCATGAGATTGAGTTGGTGTCGGATGTGAAGCCACTTTCCCAGGCGCCTTACAGAATGTCAACACCCGAACTCACCGAGATTCGGAGACAGTTGACGGAAATACTAGACAGGGGATCACTGGCCCTTCAGATCCTCTTATGGGTCCCCTGTGTTATTCCAAAAGAAACAGGATGGCACCCTATGATTGTATGTGTATTATCGGGCACTAAACAAAATCACAGTGAAGAACAAGTACCCTATCCCGCTAATGGCAGACTTGTTTGATAGATTGGGTGGTGCTACAGTGTCCGCCAAAATAGACCTGAAGACAAGTTACTGGCAAGTCTGAATTGCTGAGGGGGATGAACACAAGACGACCTGTGTAGCAAGATAAGGTTCGTACGACTTCTTGGTCATGCCATTAAGCCTGACTAATGATCTAGCCACATTTTGCACCTTGAAGAACCAAGTCTTTCGAAAGTACATTGACGAGTTTGTAGTGGTCTACTTGGACGACATTGTGATATATAGCAAAACATTATAGGGACACCTGGAGCACCTGCGGAAGGTCCTAGCCCGACCGCGGGAGAACGAATTATATGTGAAGCTATCCAAGTGCGCATTCGCCCAAAAGCATATTGACTTCCTCAGACATGTCATCGATGAAGGGCGGATAAAGATGGACCAATAGAAGATTCAGGTTGTCACAGATTAAGGCCGCTACTTTATTTTGGGACAGTGAAAGAGCCGTATTTCGCTTTGAGAATATTGAGATGACACCGCTCCTAGAGGAGATAGGAGGACTAGCTGGACTGGTTTGGGAGACCCCTGGGTTGTTGGTACCTGAGAACCGCACGGGCAGATGTTTTCTGAAAATGATGGGGTTGAAGAAGCAAGTTAAGTTGGAATGTCTAAAACAATCATACATACCCTTCGAGTACTTATATGAGAGATACAGTCACAGCAAATCATATTGTACCTATCATAACGAGTTTGCCATTACATCTCTAGGTCATATCCACCGCAGGGTGTTTGTATTCATTTTATGCTTTCTGGGATTGATAGTGTTTCCGACAAAAAGGGAAATGATCCATACCAGGTTAGCCATGGTAACCAAGGCCTTGATGGAGGGGATCGATGGGCAAGCCTTCAGCATTGTCCTTATGATCCTAGCTGATATTTACCGAGCTTTGGAGCGTTGTCAAAGAGGAGCTAAGCATTTTGAGGGTTGCAACTTGTTGCCGCAACTATGGCTCTTAGAACATCTTCAAAAGGGCCAGTATCACCAAGAACTTTCGCAAAGGGCTTGGAATGAACACATTTCTTTCCATCACCTCAAGCGGATGACATATATTCTCGACAAATTTTCTCAGCCAAAGACTGCCAAGGAGTGGGTCGAGTTCTTTGATAACCTAACTGAGGAGCAGGTACAATAGATGTTTGAGTGGTTCCCGATGGACGAATTCATCATCAGGTCCAGGGATGCACCACACCTAGTGTTGACCGGGTTGAGAGGTATATATCCTTACGTTCCTCTCCAAGTCATGAGTAAAGCAAGCAAAAAATAGGTTGTGCCGAGGGTTGATAAGATGAGTCACTTCCGAGCGGATTTCCAGGATGATGACGTCCCCTACAAGTGCCAAGCCCAACACATGTGGCACTACAAAATCATAATAGAGAAGAATACCTTTGAACCGGACCGGTACCATGCAGGACGTGTACCTTTCTACCCGGCGTGGTTGGAAGACGACTTGGATGGGTTGGTGAGGCCAGGAATTGGCCGAGGCGACATAATTATAGACGAGAATGCTGAGGCTCAGGTCAAGTACAACCGGCTGAGCAAGAGGATCCATGACTCTGAGAACGAGCACCAGGAGATACATGAAACCAACAAAAGGTTGATCGAAGAGTGGAAAGATATGGCTATCCGTTCCAACAAGAAGTTGGAATACTTGGAGCGAGGCATAGTGGAGCTGGAAGGCAAAATCATCAAGAGGGTCGAGGACTTCCAGAAAGCCGAGGGAAATGAAGGAGGACATCTGGCCAGAGCGTACCTGCTGCTGGGACTGCGCGAGCTAGGGAACCTGTTCGATGGGATCAAGTATATCGAATTTGGGGAAGGTTCTTCTGGGACCAAGTAGGCTAGATTTACCTTTTCGCTCTCTCAATGTAATAAGGCCGAGTGCCATTAAAGACTTTATTTCCTGTTTGTTATTTTAGTGCCGTTTTTGGATTCGATAATTTACATTAATGAAATGAGGCATTTTGGCATCTAAGTTCTCCAAATCAACTTGTCGCTAGGCCTACCTCGGGCACATCGAGGCTCCCAAATTAGGACACGCATTTACATTCCTGCAATATGTGTTTAAATACTACAAATATTTTCTCATGATCCTCACTGACTTGGCTACCTTTTACTTTTGTTTTTCTTTCTTTATTTTGATTATTCCCCTCTCCAAATGTTGGTTCGTGCATTCTGGCATCATCATCATACCATACAAGATCCAGGGGCCCTCCACCTTTTCCTCCTCCTAGTCCACCTAAACGCAAAGGCAAAGGCAAAGGAAAAATGGAAGATTTGAGTAATATCAGAAAGGAAAACTCGACACCAGTTGAACATACAGAAGCCTCCGACAGCCGAGGTACTCAGGTTCAGAATGATGCTATGTCACAACTCGAGCAAAGGTTGTTGAAACTCCAAGGGGAGCTTGAACATGTTAGAAACTTGGCAAACTTGTCCTTCTCACTTAGTGTTCCGGATATCAACCACCCAAACACCAACAACCCTGCACCACCTCAGAGTACCCCTAACAAACAAAATCCTCCTACAACTCACCACCATACAACCCCACCGAAAAATCAAACCATCCCACCACCATACCAACAAAACACTTTCCACACTCCGAGAAACACCCCACAAATCATCCCTGAACCACAAAATTCCACCAACGACCACCTCTATGCTCAAGATCCAGGCCATCAGAACAACCCCATATACGTGGAGACTCTACCTCACTCCACCCAACGCATCTCTTACACACATGAATCCAATAAGAAGGATATGCTTATTAAGAACTTGGCTGAAGAACTCAAGAAACTGACCAGCCGAGTTCAAGGCGTTGAAAGAGGTAAGGGAATTGAAGGATTTAATTATGAAGATCTATGCATGAAGCTGGATGTGGAACTACCGTAGGGTTACAAACCTCCCAAGTTCGAGATTTTGACGATACTGGTGATCCTAGGGTCCATCTGAGGACCTATTGTGACAAATTGGTTGGAGTAGGAAGAGACGAAAAGATTCGTATGAAATTATTCATGAGGAGCCTCACAAGATATGCTTTATCTTGGTACATCAGCCAGGACCCCAAGAAGTGGTCCAATTGGGTGAACATGGCATCAGATTTCATGGACCGGTTCAGGTTCAACACGAAAAATGCACCAGACGTGTTTTATATCTAGAATCTCAAGAAGAAGCCCACTGAAACCTTTCGCGAGTATGCCACTCGTTGGAGGTCTGAAGCAGTCAAGGTTAGGCCTACCCTAGACGAAGAGCAAATGAACAAATTCTTTGTCCGGGCACAAGACCCACAATATTATGAGACATTGATGGTGATTGAAAACCACAAATTATCCGACATCATCAAGCTAGGTGAGAGAATTCAAGAAGGGATTAAGAGCGGAATGGTCACTAATTTTGAAGCACTACAAGCCACGAACAAAGCACTGCAGTGCGGGGACATATCTAAGAAGAAGGACACAGGAACGGTAATGGTTGCACAGGGACCCAAATCTCCATTGTTGTATCGCACCTCTCCACTTGCATACCAAGCACCCCCCACCCACATATCAATCAGCACCTCCACCAACATATCAGTCATCTCTTCCACCTACATATCAACCCACATCTCCCAGATATTCCCAACTAGCCACTGTTTATCATACATACAACTCCCAGCCATCTCACTTCCAGTCACCTCCAGCTCGCCAGAATTTCCCAAGATCTCGACCCAACTTTGACCGCAGGCCACCCAAGCAATACACTTCCATTGCTGAGCCCATTGACCAGTTATATGAAAGGCTAAAAGTTGCTGGTTATGTCACTCTTATCCCTGTTATGACCCCTGAAAATCCATCCTAGTGGGTCAATCCAAACAAAACATGTGCATACCATTCCGGCATGAAGGGACATACCATTGATGAATGTCGCTCGTTGAAGGATAAGATCTAGTCTCTGATTGATAATAAGATCATCCAAGCAAAGGAAGATACTCCCAATGGCCGCAACAACCTGATCCCAGACCATAGGGGTGGAGGCATTAACGTGATAGAGATATAGGAAGAATGGGACCTAGAGGGGTCAATCGGGTTGATTAAGGAAGGTGACGACCCAAAGAAGCCAACAGTCACACTTAATCCCATCATAGTCCAGATTCAGCCGTCAGGAGATGTAAAGGTAGCTTCGTTAGTCCCGTTCGAGTTTGAAGTGACACCACCTGCAGGCGCACCTGTGCCATTTGAGGTTGAAGTAATGCCACCTGCCACGACACCTGTCCAATTTTAAAAAAAGGTATCCACACCAATTACAGTGACAGTGTCAACCACGCCGCATTTCAACACTAATGTTGTGCTCTGGGATTATGTAGTTGAGGCTAGAAGGAAAGGTAAGATCAAGATAAAGGAAGCCGGTGTTGCACAAGGGATGACCAGGACCGTCAAGGTCTATACACTCGAACACTTGGGAGAGTCTAGAAAACAAGCTTCCAACAGACCACACATCATCGAAACAGGTCCGGATGATCTTTGGAGGAAAGTGCAAGCCAAGGAATACTCAGTCATAGATCAACTGAATAAAACTCCAGCCCAGATATCCATACTATCATTACTACAAAATTCGGAAGCGCACAGGAATGCTCTGATGAAAGTGTTGAATGAAGCATATGTACCTAATAACATCACCAGTGGAGAAATGGCCAACATAGTAGGACAAGTGTTGGAACGTCACAAGATCACTTTCCACGAGGATGAACTACCGCATGAAGGGTTGAGTCACAACAAGGCATTGCACATCACTGTGCAATGTGAGGATTATTTCATCACCGGGGTTCTGATCGACGGAGGATCCAGCCTCAACATTTTCCCATTGACAACTCTCAAGAGATTGGGCAAGGGATTGTACGAGATAAGAGAAGGGTCTATGAATGTAAAGGCTTTCGACGGTTCTTAGAGGTCCACCATTGGTGAAATCGGTCTTTGTTAGCAAATGGGACCGACATGGTTCGAGGTTGAATTTCAGGTACTAGATATATCAGCATCCTACAATATGTTATTGGGACGACCATGGACACATGCCGCTGGGGCTGTGGCATCGACATTGCATTAGGCAATAAAATTCGAGTAGAACCACCAGGAAGTGATCATCCATGGAGATGGGAGCAACCCTATCTACAACCGCCAGACCATCCCGGTGGTTGAGGGTAAAAGAAGGCTAGGTGGAGAAACCTACCACCACATCGAGAGGGTCAACGCAATAGACAAGGATAAATGGTGGGATAGTAAGATCGATAGCATATTAAATTGGATCGGATACGAGCCTGGAAAAGGACTCGAAAAGAATCTTCAGGGGATTTCCAAACCGATACAGCTAAAACGCCATGGCACCACTTTTGGCCTGGGATATAAGTAGGAAAGAGTACAAAAACTGGTCGCCACCATGGCGCGGTCCTTATTATCCATTAGAGCAGCCCATACCGCATTTTGAACGGACTTTCCAACAAGCTGGCATCATATGGGGGTCAGAAGAAGAAGAAGCACTGCAGCCTTGAAGAATCTATTCCTGGAAGACAAGGACATGGACTGTTGCGTTATTGTCGAGGAGGAAGAGGAGGAAGGCCCTATCATCCAAGTTGTGAGCAAGGGATCATTCCTCAAGAATTGGACTGTCAGACCATCCAAGGCTCGACGAGTCCCGGGGTAGCAAGGCTGAACAAGCATTGTTTATTTCAATTGCTAATGATTTCCTTTTCGCATTTCTATTTTTCAATAAAATCTCCAATATTCCAAAACATTCGTTTAAATTATCAAATATTCGCTTTTATGTTTCAATGAATCAGTATTTATTATTATCGTTTTTCTCTCATTACTTTTATCTATACAACATTACTATTTACTATCTTGATGAACCAATGACTGTGACATGCAATGAGACAACGCAACAAAAGGACAACGATTCAGAAGAAGAGGATGTCATACCCGATGAAATTTTCAGAGAAGTAGAGGACTTTGAGAATAGGCTTATGTCCAATCTAGAAAAAACTGAGGTAGTCAACCTGGGAGATTCAGAGACTGCCAAAGAAACTCGCATCAGCATCCACTTGTCACCGTCAGAGAAGGAAGAATACACACAATTCTTGAAAGAGTATGAGGAAATATTCGCATGGTCATACAACGACATGACCGGCTAAGTACATCCATTCTGGCTCACTAGTTGCCAACCAATCCAATGTGCCCACCGGTGAAGCAGAAGATCCGGAAATTTATGAGCCTGAAAATCAAGGAGGAGGTCACTAAACAGATCAACGCCAAGGTCCTCAGGGTGGTTGAATACCCAACATGGTTAGCCAACATCGTGCCAGTACCCAAGAAGGATGGAAAGGTTAGGGTTTGTGTCGACTACCGGGACCTCAACCGGGCCAGTCCTAAGGACGATTTCCCTCTTCCAAACATACACATCCTGATCGACAATTGTGCCAAACAAGAACTTAAGTCGTTTGTGGATTGCTTCGCCGGTTACCATCAGATTTGGATGGATGAGGAAGATGCTGAGAAAACGGCTTTCATTACGCCGTGGGGAGTATATTGTTACAAGATGATGTCATTTGGCTTGAAGAATGTTAGGGCCACTTACATGAAGGATATGACCACCATTTTCCATGACATGATACATAAAGATATCCACAGACCATATGTGGACGACGTCATCATCAAGTCTAAGAAATCCACAGACCATATAGCATATTTGAGGAAGTTCTTCAACAAATTGTGGAAATACAACTTGAAATTAAACCCCGCCAAGTGTGCATTCGGGGTTCCTGCTGAAAAATTGCTTGGGTTCATCGCCAACCGCCGAGGAATAGAATTGGATCCATCAAAAGTCAAGTCCATCCAGGAGTTACCACCACTAAGAAATAAGAAGGATGTAATGAGCTTTCTGGGATGAATAAACTACAACAATCGGTTCATAGCTCAGTCTAAAGTCATATGTGAACCAATCTTCAAGATGCTAAAGAAAGATGCTGCAACCAAATGGAACGAGGATTGTCAAAAGGCCTTCGACAAAATCAAGGAATACTTATCAACACCGCCAGTCTTGGTACCGCCAGAGCCAGGTAGACCCTTATTAATCTACCTTGCAGTACTAGGTGGAGCTTTCGGCTGTGTTCTGGGGTAGCACGACGAGACAGGGAGAAAGAAACAAGCTATCTATTATCTGAGTAAGAAGTTCACCCCATACGAGGCACGGTATTCACTACTAGAACGTACCTGTTGCGCTCTAACCTGGGTAACCAAGAAGCTGAGCCACTACTTCTTTGCTTACACAACATATTTCATATCAAATGATGGATCCCTTGAAGTACATCTTTCAGAAGCCCACGCCCACCGGCAAGCTAGCTAAGTGGAAAATCCTTCTGAGTGAGTTCGACATCGTCTATGTGACTTAGAAAGCAGTCAAGGGACAGGAATTGGCAGACCATCTTGCTGAAAATCCTGTAGGAGGAGAATACGAACCCCTGAAAACGTATTTTCCCGATGAAGAGGTGTTGTTCATAGGAGAAGACATTGTAGAATCCTATGACGGTTGGCGAATGTTCTTTGACGGAGCAGCCAATTTCAAAGGATTTGGTATTGGATCTATCCTGGTATTAGAAACTGGTCAACATTACCCGGTATCTTCCAAACTCAGATTTCGCTGCACCAACAATATGGCAGAATACGAAGCATGCATCTTAGGGATCAACATGGCCATTGAAATGAATATTCAGGAGCTACTGGTAATTGGTGACTCGGATTTGCTTATACATCAAGTACAAGGAGAATGGGCTACCAAGAATTCCATGATACTGCCGTATCTGCACCATGTGCAGGAATTGAGAAAGAGGTTCACAAAGATAGAATTTCGGCACGCCCCCAGAATTCAGAATGAGTTTGCCGATGCATTGGCCACCCCTATCATCCATGATACAACATCCAGATAAGAACTTCATTGATCCTATTCCAGTAAAGATCCATAGAAATCCGGCATATTGTTCCCATGTTGAAGAAGAAGCAGACGAAAAACCATGGTTCCACGACATTAAGGAATACTTGGCAAAGGGAGAGTACCCAGATCATGCAAATCATACCCAGAAACGCACGCTTTGGAGATTGTCCAATAGTTTCTTTCACTGCGGAGGAACCCTATACAGAAGAACTCCTGACTTGGGATTACTAAGATGCGCTAACGCAAAGGAAGCTTCCAAGCTACTTGAGGAAATACATGTTGGAACCTGTGGCCCACATATGAATTGTTTTGTCTTGGCAAAGAAGATACTCCGAGACGGTTATTTCTGGATGACCATGGAAAACGGACTGCATCCAGTATGTTCGAAAATGCTACCAATGTCAAATTCATGCAGATATGATAAAGGTACCCCCAAATGAGCTCAATGCAACTAGATCACCTTGGCCATTCGCTGCCTGGGGAATGGATGTCATTGGACCGATCGAGCCTACCGCCTCAAACGGGCACCGGTTCATCTTGGTAGCTATTGATTATTTCACCAAATGGGTCGAAGCAGCATCTTACAAAGCAGTGACTAATAAAGTCATAGTAGACTTTGTCCGCGACTGTATTGTTTGTCGGTTCGGAGTTCCAGAGTCAATTATCACCGACAACGGCTCCAATATCAATAGTGATCTGATGAAAGCCGTGTGTGAGACTTTCAAAGTCAAGCACAAGAATCCTGCAACTTATAGACCTCAGATGAATGGAGCTGTAGAAGCCGCCAACAAGAACATCAAGAAGATATTGAGAAAGATGATAGAAAAACACAAACAGTGGCACGAAAATCTATAACTTGCCTTACTAGGATATCGCACCACAATCCGTACATCAACTGGGGCAACTCCTTACTTACTGGTTTATGGTACGGAAGCTGTTATTCCTGTCGAAGTGGAGATTCCTTCCTTAAGAATCATACAAGAAGCTGAGCTTAGCGATGCAGAATGGATAAGGAGCCGTTATGAGCAACTAGCCCTCATAGACAGGAAAAGAATGAATGCAGTATGTCACAGAAAACTTTATCAGAATAGGATGTCCAGAGCCTTCAACAAAAGAGTCAAGCCAAGGCAGTTCACACCGGGGCAGCTGATGTTAAATAAGATCTTCCCACATCAAGATGAAGCCAAAGGGAAATTCTCTCCCAACTGGCAAAGTCCGTATATGGTTCACCGAGTACTGACAAGAGGAGCTCTTATACTTGCAGAAATGGACGGAGAAGTCTGGCCAAAACCAATCAATTCAGATGCAGTCAAGCGATACTATGTGTAACTCTTTACGCTTTTCTCAAATGATGTAAATTGAACTACGCTCGACCTGATTCCCGTTTAAGAGAGGATACGTAAGCAGCCCTATGGGTTCGGTCACAACTCAATAAAAATCTTATTTTCCCCCACAATTGGAAACTGGGGTAGAATTTTGAGGAGGACCCTCAAAATTCCAAAGCAAGCTCAGTCGATCGCAACATATACAATAGTCAGAGACGTCAATCCATCTAACTGGGGCAGAATTTTGAGGAGGACCCTCAAAATCATGTAGCATAAGAGTTGCAATGTCTCAGACCTTGTCACGGTCGTCGATTCATCTAAATTTCTTAAAATATATTTCTTACTATGTCTTTACAAAATCATGCATGCTTGCTTGAAAATATCTCTGCTTAGCAAACGCTACCCCGATGATGTAGACAGGATCATCAGGCCAAGCAGGATGAATTAAGCAAAGCCAGTAGGAACACGAATCAACCTCCCCATCTACAGAACTCACGATTTTTCTTTGAATGTAGGAACAAAGAATAAACATGCTCAAAACAATTGCAGTTGACGAAATTTGCTATTAGCACAAAGAATAAACATGCTTCGCACTCACAATTCTCACAACAATCGCAATATCGAAATTTGCTACCAGCTAAAAAATTCTGCTACTGTTTGTTATTTATTCTTCTGCATAGGGCTAATCTCTGCCTTCCCTTGCATAAGGCTAATCTCTGCCTTCCCTTGCATGAGGTTAATCTCTACCTTCATTTTGCATAAGGCTAATCTCTCCCTTCCCCTGCATAAGGCTAATCTCTCCCTTCCCTTGCATGAGGTTAATCTCTACCTTCACTTTGCATAAGACTAATCTTTGCCTTCCCTTGCATATGGCTAATCTCTGCTTTCCCCTGCATAAGGCTAATCTCTGCCTTCGTCTTGCATGGGACTAAGCCATGTCCCGCATCTGCATGAGGTTAAGCTCTACCTTCACATCTGCATGAGGTTAAGCTCTACCTCCACACTTGCATGAGGTTAATCTTTACCTCCACATTTGCATGAGGTTAAGCCCTGCCTCCATATTTGCATAAGGCTAAGCTCTGCCTTCATATGCGTAGGACTAAGCCATGTCCCATATCTTTCATGAGGTTAAGCTCTACCTCCACATCCTGCATGAGTCTAAGCTTTGCGTCCCTCTGCATAAGGCTAATCAGTGCCTTCATTTGCATGAGACTAAGCTCTGTCTCCATACCTGCATGAGGCTAAACTCTGCCTCCAATTTACTTTTTTCACCGAGGCTAAGCGTTGTCTCTCAAGCATTATCTATTTTGCTCTTCTTTCGGGCCAAGCTCTGCCCTCCAATTCGCAAGACTAAGCCTTGTCTTGTCAACATCATATTATTGCATCTCATGGGCTGAAATATCGCCAACCTGTCCAAAGGCACCATAGTCTAAAGGCATCATCCTCATAGCCGGAAGACACCATGTCATGGCTTGAGGATCTCTCTCAAATTTTGCATATCATTATTCAAAGGCGTCATAGTTTGGAGGCACCATTTTCATGGCTCGAGAACATCATTTCATGTCCTGCGAATCTCTCATAGAACAATTCATGGCCCAGGACATCATGGTCTAAGGACGTCATCTCTAACCGTCCGAAGACAACTTTCATAGTCCAACAGGAACCTGCATCATGTTTAAATATATGCGCAATATATGCTTGTAGTATTCTTATTTGCAGGTAACCCGGCGAGAAACTGCTATCCTAGCAGGAGAGATCTCGATCCAGTTCCCTCAACTATATCAAACCTGACCTTCCTCGTGAACCATTCATTCACATATCCCTAGATGTTGCGTCCGTTCTTGCAATTACTTCACCGGTATATTTCGCCGATGAATTCGAAACTACATACAACCTGATTCCTGTAAAACCAGGGATATGTAGGCAGCTCGGAAGCCAGAGTGCGGCCTAAATCCCTCAAACCGTTTCGCTCGGTCAAAATTAGCCATCATGTCTTTACCCGACAACTCTTTCATCCTTTCCGGGTAAAGAGGGGCAGCTGTTGATACCCAATTTTTCCCAAAATAGTTTTAAAATTGCATATATACCTTCAAAATCATGCATTAATATCAATTGGTATTTTTCTATAATTTTTTTACATTTTTATAAATTTGTCCAGTATTTTATTTCCAATAAATAATTACAAAATTGCATCACAAATGATTTCAAAGACATTTCTTAATTTTATTTATTATTTATGGCCCTATTAAGACCAAATTATTTCATAAATAGCCAATTTGGTACCTTATGGCTATAATTGCAATAACTTTGCAATTATAGACCATGTATATAATTTTATACTATTTTTAACCAGAAATTAATCCTTTATATTTTAAATACTAAATAATCATTTTTAAAATTATTTCCATGCATGGAATTCATTTTTATAATTAGTAATTATTTTGATTAATTTAATTTGGGTATTTAACAAATAGCCCCATTTTATTTCAATCACAACCTATTAAACCAGCCCAAAAACACCTAATTACATTAGCCCAAAGACCCAAGTCCCAAACCTTATACTACTCGACCCAACACCTGATAAATCCTGGCCGTTGACCAATTTTGATCAACGGTACGGATTCACTCTTACCTTATTTAACCTAATGACTACCCCAAACCCCTCATTCTCTCATCTCACACACCCGTTGTCACCCCTCTCCTTCTTTCTCAAACTCCCTCTTCCCTAACCCTAATCTCCCCCGTCGTTGCTTGCTCGCCGTCAACTATGGTGGCTCACCACCACTCCCCAGCCTTAACGGCTCTCCTATGACTAGGAGTCCTGCTGTCTTTGAGGTCCTCAAGGGACCAGTGCCCGGTCCGCTCACACCCGGGCATGTTCTCACCATCCTCAGGCCACCATGGCTCGATTGAGTAAGATCATCTTATTTTCTTGTTAAGACATATGGTTTCTAAGCCGGTCTCTCTATCTCTGGGTTATTTTTCTCGAAACCCTAATTCACTCTCTTAACTCTTTAGATCTGTAATAAATCTCAGAACATTTGAGCTATTTTTGCTTGTTTTTTATGAAAACCTTCCGATTTTTCAAAGCGTCGCTTCATTTTCCTAATTAGGGTTTCTGGAACTTTTCTTCAAAACGATTTTCTCTGATTTTAAGTGTTATTCTCTGATTCTTATGTGTTTAAACGATTTTTATTGAGTTCTCCCTTAACCCTAATTCGTTATGTTGAAACCCCTAATATTTAATACTATGTTTGGGTTCTGAGCTTGTCCTTACTTGTTTCCTATTTCCACAACCCTCAAGTAATTTTTTACCCTATTATGTGATTGATTGTATTATTTACGGATTCTTAATGCTATTTCCTTAATTAAAACTTTGTGTATCTATCCCTAATTACCTATTATATACCTAGATTGTTTGAATTCTTTCCTTAAATTGTTTCCTGTTCTTTGTCGATGGTAAGTCACTCCTTTAATTAAGGGAAGACTGGACTGATTTTCTCTTAATTGATTCTATGACTCTTCAATTACTGAACAATTTGATTCTTACCTTATTTACTTAGCTTTTAAACTGCTATATATACACATTATTTTACTCTCATTAACACACACGAACTGACTAGTTCAAAAACTCTCTTACACTTAAAAGTTTTCTGCTATTTTCTTGTTACTTGCTACTTCAATTGAACTAGCCGGCTGTAAGCCAAGGCTAGTTATTGCACTACGCAGCTCGATACTTGGGTTTACTCTACTTAACTGGTATGTTCTTATTTAAATCCAAGTTACAAACCCTATGTGTTCTTCTACTGCTTCAGTTTACTATTTACTAGTCTATTTCTGTCTATTGTTTGGCTTTTCAATATGTAATTAACCTGTTTACACCACTGTTTCACTTAGCATATTAGTTATGTCCTAATTCCACTTATGATCGGCATGTTATGAACCTGTCTATTCCCTTTGTAGTGTGTCTCAAACGGACTCTGCTCTATTTATGTTTGAATGATTGACTGTTTGTTACCCAGTTTCTGTCAATGAACCTGTTTTGCAAGGTGATTGGTTACCCTAAGTAGTGTTGGTATTGTACTTAACTCTGTTTAGTGTAACTATGTCTTCAACTGTCTTTTATTCTGAAATTCACAATCCTATACTATGTTTATATTATTAGTTATCTCCTAATCCCATCACCCCCCCCCCCCCCCCC